>JANHAO010018438.1:0-13600 GCA_026873985.1 Saraca asoca
ATCTTCAACAGCAAGATGAAGATGCTGAAATGGATAAGCTTGTTGAGAACCCTCCAGAGTAGTTTATTTTACTGTATTTGAAATTGTATTAGTTTTTGTCAGTTGATGTTTTTGCTATTGATCAAATTTTTGGATATTTTGTTAATGTTTGATGAATTTTTAATGATTGGATATTCTATTAATATCTATTAATATTTTTAATGTCTGGATATTGTGTTAATGTTTAATGTCTAAATATTATGATATTGTGTTAATGTTTGATCATTATGTTGATGAATGATGAATGACTTAATGCTAGATATCATATTGTCTTATGGAACTAGTACTATTTTGATAATTTTTTTTATATATTAACTATCAGATATGATGATTTCATTTTTTTTCTCTTTATATTTTGGTACTATATATTACTTTTTGATGTGCCAAAAGGGGGAGAAATATGAAATTTTAAATTTGTTAAAATGCTCAATTATTCAGGGGGAGAAATATGAGAAATATAAAAAAATTCTGAGGAGTATAAATTCTTTTAAATATATGATCTGTTAAATTTTCATAAATTTCAGATTTTATTCAACCCATATATGTCAATATTTTTTATGTTAGATTATGTTTCAAAATTTGTTTTTGATTTTATATAAATTTAAAATTGTTTGTCAACATCAAAAAGGAGGAGATTGTTAGCCTTAGAGTAAAAATTGTGAATTTTGAGAAATTGTTTAATCAAAACACTCTAAGCTATACATTAATTTTAATGTTGAAAAACAAATTTTAAACATTTATATTCGATATTTGTTTCATCATTTGCTATAAATTGCTACTAATTTTTATTTGATTTCAAGTTATGTGAAGATAAACAAGACCTAGATTAAAATGAAATAAGATTATTTGTTTTTATTATTTCTAGGATTATGTTGTAAATAAACTCATATAGAAAGTGATTCGCATCTTTTTAAACCATGAAAAGAAAGAAGAAGAGAAAAATATTTCAAAAGGAAATCACATTTTTAAAACAGTTTTTTTATGCAGTAAATTGAAGTCACATCGATTTATATAAGAATTTCTTGAAACATAAATCAAAGCTACTTCGATGTGAATAGAAATTTTTGAAAACACAAATCGAAGTCACATTGATTTATACAGTTCAAACTGACTTACCGAAACATTTGATTTTTTACGACTTCGACACATACATCGATGTATAGTTGAAATGTAAGACACTGTACATCAAAGTAACACCGATGCATTAGTTAAATGATAGACCCAAATCGAAGTAACATCGACGTATTGACGAATGAACAATTTTTTTGTTATAGAACGATTATGGCAGTTATAACCACCTAACTACCATCTAACTACTCTGTCTATATAAACGTTTTTCCTTATGAAATTATAAATGATTTTTATCATAGATTGATTATTACAAATTACATATATTTGAGAAACATTTTTCTCTTAGAACTCAAAAAAGGATTTCTCTGCAGAACTCTCTTCTTCATCTTTTCTCTTCTTTGAAGTTACTCTACAAATTTTTCATAAAGTCATTGCATCATCTCTCTATTCGAGCTTATCATTAGTTTGTTTAAGATTTTCATCATAAACAATCTAGTATTGTATTTCTTACACTCTTAATCTTTGTTTTATTTTGAGATTTCTAGGGATTTAGAAATCTTGTATAGGTTTGCAAGTACCTGTAAACCTTGTGTATTTCTTTTAGGTTTAGAAGAGCTTGTGTCCAATTCTTCTAGGTTAGTAAGAAGCCTGTTAATTCTTGTGGTTTATTGTAAACTGGCTATTCAGGAGCTTGGTAATCTTGATGTTTTTCTAGTCAATTAAAGAGGTCTTTCAGTTGAGAAAGATTAAGTAGAATAGACTTGAACTGTGGTTTCAATTCAAGTTGAACCACTTTAAAAATCTATGCTTCAATTATTATTTTAATTTCAGTTTACTGCTATTTGTATGAATCCTTAATTTTTGTCGAATTGAATCTTCAATCATAGTTAGTTATCAAAATATAATTGAGTTAAGAAACAAACAAAGATTGCATAAAAGTCTCCAACAAGATAAGGGAAAGATCCAAATCCATTTTTAATTTCGCATTTTAATTTTTGCCCACCGCTCAATTAATTTCCTTATTGTTTGAGGGACTTGACAAATTTTATTTTTTTAATTTCTTAAGTTTGTTTATTTTTATTTTTTAATTAAGTTTTTCTCGACCCACGAGCCATTAGGCACCGTACATGACATCATTATGAATATGTATGAAGGTGTGTGGCCTAAACGGAAAAGTATTCCAAAGTCCACCCACAAGATGCTATATGGAAAGTTTAGGGTAAAGTTTCAAAACTTTGTTTATTATTTAAATTTGTTTTTTTTAACTATTCTCTAACTATTCAATGCTTTCCTTAATTTTAGTTGCAAAAGTATTAGAAATTGAACCCTTCTTACAAAAAGGACATATAAAAGAACTTCAACCATAAATGTTCCAACAAAATGAAGGAAATGATGGATGAGGTATGAAAGAAAAGGCTTGCTCAACCTAGCTGGATTGGGGATGAGGAGTGTGAAGGTATTCTCAAGTATTGGGAGGACTCTAAATTCAAGTCCAAGTCTGAGCTGAATAAGAGAAACAATTTCGTGAATGCAGTTGGATAAGGTTTATCCCCGCACATTGATGGATTCTTCCCCACATTAGAGCATCAGTTGTGCATGATGGCATTATTTTAACTAATGTTATTTATGTCATTTGCATTATTGTAGTTGCGTCATACCACATTCTATATTGTTGGTGAAAATTTTCATGTTATGTAGATAGTTAAGACTAAGTTTGATCCACTTGTGGACAACTTGTTCTATTGCAACCATACCTAGAAGGGTAGCTAGTGGGTCTCACCTTGAGCTACACAATCCTATGTAAGTAACTTCTCTTAACTTGCATTTTTGTTATTAATGTATTATATATTTGGTAGTAAAGATATTACATTTATAATGTCAAATAATAAATTATTTTAATTTGTAAGAGAATTTTAACAAAAGAAAGGAAGACTTGACAAACACTCAAATCCAGAGAGGTCCTGAGGGCTCTTAGGAGATGGTTAGTGATGTCTCAGGATCATCTGATCATGATTTGTGGGAAGACACCATCAGCGGGATCAAGAAGGGGCGAGTCTATGGGTTGGGGTACAAGGCCACCTCGAGGGCAGCTACATTAACTGCTACATCTCACATTAAGAATATGTCACATACTATGTTAAACCAGATCATGCACACTATGGCTAAGATGTAATAGTAGTTGTAGGTTATGTCACTCAAATGTAGCACCTTATGTAGACTCAGCAACAACAATGGAGTTAGCATCTACCGCCTCATCCTCTAGCTTATGTTTACCATGCTACCTACTGCTAGCCACCTCTTGCCTACATGTATCCATCATCATTACAACCATCGTAGCAACCGACCAAAAGTCCTACATGGTCTAGTATTGGCTTGTGGCAATAATTATAACAATAACAACATGATGCTACTCGAGACCAAGAGACTAATAATTATTTCTTCTCCGATATTGGATTATAATTATATTTTTATGTTTTTATTTGAATAATATATTTCACACATCATTGATTTGAATAATATAATTTATGAATCATTTTACTAATTATATATTCATAATAACTATTCGTGTGTGTCCTATTTTAATTTTTTATTATAATTTAAACATTAAGTTTTTGAAATTAGAATTAAAAATATTAAAATAAACTTTTATTATTAATTAAAATTATTATAATAAAAAATTAAAAATATAACTTCAAAAAATTATATTAATTAATTTTTTTAAAAAATCATATTTTTTGACGAATTTCTAACACTTTTTTGATGAGTTTTCCTATGAAATTTCTGGTACATAAAAAAATTATTTGAAAAAAAATCCCTAAAAAATCCATCAAAAAAATATTTCTAAGAATGATTTGATTGATAACTATTTTTCATAAAAAATTGATCAAAAATTAGTATTTACAACATATTTTTTAATTTTCGACAAATTGTTTTTTGTCAAGAAACATGTTCTTTTGTAGTGAGGGTATCCCATAACGAACAACAAGCAAAAACACAGCAATCATCACAAGTCTATTATTATTATTGAAGTTGCTTTAACTTGTATCACTACCTATGCGCTCCCTTAAGATATTATTAAAGCTATCCATACGCACACCACACAATGATCATAAAGCACAGAGAAACTGTTATGGGCATTTTCTGGGTAAAATGGAATGGATTAGAAAAAGCCCAAAGAATCAGGACCAAAGTAAAGAGGCAAGACCGAACTCAAAATGAGATGGCTGGAACCAAGCCATAGATCGTGCAATGTGAGCTTATAAGCCTCAACCGACTAAAGCAGCAGTGAGCTCCCCCCGGTGCCATAAAAAATGGCCTACATCTGATAGATATAGTCTGAACACTCTAATAACCCGCAACTCAGCCTCCAAAGTCCAACAATGATTTGTCCCGCATTTATTACTTGGCATCTAGAATTTAATGCTTAGCATAGATGTAATCAAAGTTTTACAATAATAAATTGTGACTTGTAACCCTCCCACCCTCTATAAAAGAAGAGAGGGAGCCATAACAAAAAAGAAGAAAAAAAAGGATAGGCAGAAACTCTGTTTAAATAGCCATTGATATATGTATTCTTGCTAAGGTAATTGTTAAAAAAAAAAGCTAATAAAAACACCGTGGACATAGGGGTCAACTGGACTTTAGCCGAACAACGATAAAAACCTCCCCTTTTTGTTTCCTTTTTCCTTCTACTAAATTCTTCTTTACTTCACAGCATTCTTCCACTTCTTTAGTAGTAGTTTGGTTCTCAGAATCCCTAGTTGACTGATTACCAAAATTAACTGTCAACATTTTGGCACACCCAGTGAGACCAAACAACTTTCTCATACATTTGTTCATTAATCACATTGGCAAGAGGAAGAGTAACTTGGAGCTCGAGTGTCGCCACTAACCAAATAAGTGGCCATGAAGAATAGTAATGAAACATTCCTAGGGACGAAACCCAGTCCTAGCGAGTGCTTACTCTACCCTCTCGGAAGCTAATGGTGTGTAGGCCCTACGTCAGTGTCAAGTCATTGGTTCAAGTACATACACAAAAGGCGCAAGAACAAGATGGAGTTGCTCTAGTCATAGAGTCGGTTCAATAGTCGCAAGTGGAGACACCAATGCGAAGGCAAAAGCCAACTAGGGAAAGAGCTTGAGGGGCTAATTCGGGTCATTCTTTCAGTTCATGACCTAAAATAGGAGGATGATGAGCTCATGAGAATGGTAAAAATCAGCAAGCCAAGAGTTCATACTGCATAGAAGGCTTAAAAGTAGGCCAGGACATTGACAAAAAACCAGCAATCCAAAGTTCAAGATCACATGAACGAGGAATTAATGCAGAGGGTGCAAAGGTTAGAAAAATGTCCCTCAATGCAGGATCGGTCGAGTCATTATGAAGGAAGGACCCCACTTCTAAGGAAATTAAGATGGAACCTCTTCCCCATCACTTCAAGATCCCAGCCATTCTATCATATGATGGGAAAAGTGACCTGTACGATCATCTGGATGCCTTCAACATCCAGATGGACCTCCAGAATAACAATTCTTTAGTCAAATGTCGAGTCTTTTGAGCCACTCTTAGAGATGTGCCATAAGCCTGGTAAAGTCTTCTAGCTGACAGCATCGACAGTTGGGGGGAGTGCCAGGATAGATTCATTGACCAATATGGAGCCCTTAAGAAGCAGCTTGCACCGTCCTACCACTTGGTGACAATTTTCTAAAGAAAGGATGAATCATTAAAAGACTGCATCACAAGATTTCGATGTGAAGTTAACAATGTAGAAAGTCCCTTCGATGATAGTATCCTAATGGCGATCTTAGCAAGGCTCTGTAAAGATGAAAAATTGTTTGAAAGTATATACAAGTCACCAGTGAAAAGCTTGAGGGAGTTCTACAAGTGGGCCATGAAAGAAATTCAATGGGAGGAGACTTTTGGTTCAAAAAAGGTTAGAGGATAAGGCGAAGCCGGTCACTTAGCTTTTGATCGAAACAAGAAAAGAAATAACTATGGCAAAAATAGCATTGGCCATATTGACGAGGTGAGCTTCCAACCCATGAAGAAAGCCAGGACTAAGCGACCTGAACCCCAAGGTCACTATGACAATTACAATATCCTATCTGATACCTTGGAGATAATATACATGATAGAGAAGCATAGGGAGAACTTTGGGTGACCTAGGCCACTACTGACCCCATCAAAGCATAGGGATCCTAAAAAGTTTTGTGCTACCACAATGACATTGGGCACACTACCTCAAAGTGTAAGTCGCTTAAAGATATGATTAAGGACCTCATTAGGAATGGTCATTTGAAAGACTATGTAGTGTGACCAGCGAAATGATAACCTCCATGACGGACCATGTAACCTCCCCAATGTGCTGACCAAGAACATATGGCAGTGGCCAGAACCATTTACACAATCCATGGGGGACCACTTATTGCAGGGGCCTCAAGAGGCTCGCAGGAACGGTATGTGCAAAATGCGAGCTATGTCTTGTCCATGGGTTGCGAGCTCAACAAACTTACAAAGAAAGCTAGGACAATTTTCAAATGCATTACCTTTATGGATGATGATGCATGAGGGATCCAGTCCCCTCAGGATAACACTGTTGTCATCAAAGCCAAGGTTACCAATGTCAAGGTATGGAGAATCATATTGGATACCAGTAGTTCAGTCAACGTCATGTATAAGAAATACTTTTAATAGATGGAGTTGATCTGGAATGATCTCGAATCCTTACGCATACCTTTTTTCAATTTCATTGGTGATGCGATATTCCCTGTCAGACAAGTCACTCTTCCCATCATTTTGGGAGACAAGGATTGCCAATCCATTATTCTGGCCAACTTCTTGGTTGTAGACTACCCCTCAGCTTAGAACATAGTCCTAAGGTGACCAGCAATGAACAGCTTAGACTTGGTCATGTCCACTAGGATATTAACAGTCTAATTCCCAACCTTAAATGGGGTGGGGTGAGTATGGGGCGAGTAGTTCACAGCTTGCTGATGTTATGAGGATGCTGTTAAACTTGGGAAGAAAGGTAAAATGGTTGACGTAGTCTCTAATAAAGAACCTCGAGACCCAAGCCTAAACAAAGCTGACCATGATCTTGACCTATGTGACCTGGAAGCAAAAAAAGAGATCGGGTTGATAGAAGAACTCAAAGAGGTCAAAGTCGACGAAGCAAATGGTGAGAAATGCCTTAAGCTCGGGAAAAGCTTACCCTTGAAAGTAAAGAACCAACTGGTTGATTTCCTCCAAGTGAATTTGGATGTCTTCACTTGGAGCCATGAGGACATGGTGGAAATTGTTCTCGGGGTGATGTCACATAAGTTGAATATCAACCCCCACCACCAACCAGTCAGACAAAAAAAAGACCCTTAATAGCAAAGCGTTCTCACGCCCTAAAGGAAGAAGTAGATAGGCTACTAAATAACAAATTAATCTGGGAGGCTCACTACCCAGTTTAGGTAGCCAACCTTGTCTTGGTCTGGAAGAAGAACAAAAAATGGAGGACATGTATTGACTATAGAAACCTCAATAGAGCCTGTCCAAAGGATAACTTCTCACTACCGAGGATTGACTAACTCATTGATGCAATAGCCAGGCACCAACTCTTCAGTTTCATGGATGCATACTCCAGGTATAATCAAATACCCATGGACCCATAAGACGAGGAGCATACCTCATTTATCACAGATCGAGGGTTGTACTGCTACAAGATGATGCCTTTTGGGCTAAAAAATGCAAGAGCTACCTATCAACTGTTGGTGAACATGATGTTCAAAGATCAAATTAGGAAGACCATAGAAGTCTATGTAAACGACATGCTTCTGAGGTCCAGACAGGTCGTAGATAACGTGAAGGACCTAGATGAAATGTTCTGGATCCTGGGAACATTCTGGATGAAGTTAAACTCACTCAAATGTGCATTTAGGGTAGCCTCTGGGAAATTCCTTGGGTTTATGGTCAATGACAAGGGAATAGAAGCAAACCCCGAGAAAATCAAAGCACTTATCGACATGAGATCACCAAGAGGGATTAAAGATGTCCAAAGCCTGATTGGTCGGGTTGCAGCCCTTACCAGGTTTATCTCAAAAGTATCGAATAGATGCTTACCACTCTTTGATGTCCTGAGAAGAGCTAAGCATTTCAAATGGACCAAGGAATGTAAAGCTACCTTTACACATTTGAAAGAATACATGGGCCGAGCCCCTCTGTTGTCCAAACCACAAGAGGATGAGAAATTGATCCTTTATTTAGGAGTGTCTCAGAAGGCCATTAGTGTAGCCTTTGTCTAGGAGGAGAATGGAGTATAGCTCCTAATCTACTATATGAGTAAAAGGTTGTTGAATGCCAAAGAAAACTACATTCCCATGGAAAAGCTTATTTATTACCTCATCGTCGCATCTCAGAAACTATGGCCTTATTTCCAGGCCCATACCATTGAAGTACTAACTCGATACTTTTGAGATAGACCCTCCAGAAGGCAGACGCTTTGAGCCAATTGCTTAAATGGGTAGTTAAGCTTGCCTAATTTGACATCCACTACAGACCAAGGTCAGGAATTAAGGGACAAGCCTTGGCTAACTTCATAGTGAAATTCAATAGACCTATAGAGGAAGAGGTAAAAACCTCGAAAGGACCATGGTAGGAACTCTATACAAATGGGTCCTCATGCAAGTAGAAGGCAGGAGCAGGAATCCTATTAATTAGATCATAAGGGCACAAAATTCCCTGTGTCCTGAGGCTCGAATTCCAAGCAACCAATAATGAAGTAGAGTATGAGGCACTCCTCACAAGACTTTGCCTCACAAAAGAAGTGCGAGCCAAAAGTGTGAAGGTCTTTAGTGACTCCTAATTAGTCATTCGTCACATAAAAGGGGAATACTAGGTGAATGGACTGAAAATGACCACTTACTTGCAAAAGGCCTAGGAGCTGCTCCATGCATTTCAGAGGTACGAAGTCAACCAAGTCCTCCGAGCTTTAAGTACACATGCAGACATATTAGCTCACTTAGTTGTGATAAGGGGCATAAAATTTTTGGGTGTGATACTTGTGGAAATTCTTCCATCTCCCAGCATTGAGCAGAAAGAAGTCATGATGATGGCCACTATAGCACATGACTCATGGATGAATCCTATCTTGAAGTACCTGCAGGATGGCAAACTCCCAAGAGACAAGTTAAAAGCATGCCGCATGTGGTTTCAAGCTACTAGATATTGCATCCTTGATGATGCGCTCTACAAGAGGGGCTTCTCAGCTTCACTTCTCATATGCATTGATGCTCCCCTCTATGATATTGTCATGAAAGAAATTCATGCCAAAAATTACGAGATTCACACCAGGGGACTGTCACTGGCTCAAAAGGCCCTTCGCCAAGGTTTCTTTTGGCCAACCATGAAATAGGACATGATTGAACTCATTAGGAGATGCAATAAATGTCAAAGATTCACCAAAATACCTCGAGCTCCTTTAGCCTACCTCTGTGGCCCTTCATGATATGGGGGATAAACCTCATTGGACCTCTTCCCACAGGTCATAGAAATTGTAAATATGCCATAGTAGTTGTGCATTATTTTACTAAATGGGAGAAAGTAAAAGAGCTAGCCAAAATCTCCTCCTCCCAAATCGAGAAATTTGTTTGGAATAATATCATCTACCAATTTTGTGTCCCCCAATAAATTGTATCTGATAACAGGACTTAGTTCACAAGTGAGTAATTCATTGACAACCTCGAGATTTTGAAGAGTTTCTCATCAGTAGACCATCCTCAAACCAATGGATAGGTTAAGGTTGTAAATAAGATCATTAAACAAATCCTAAAGAAAAAGTTAAAAGCCAGAAGGGGGCGTGGGTGGACAAATTACCAAAGGTGTTATGGGCTTATCACACTACAGCCTACGGCACAATGGGAGAAACCCCTTTCTCAATGGTCTATAAAGCTGGGTCAATGGTACCTGTGGAGTTTGAAGTGACTTCATACCAAAGGGCTACCTTCAACCCAGAGGAGAACAACCAGCTGCTCATCGCGAGCCTTGATTTTATTGAAGAAAAAAGGGACGAAGCATGTCTCAAGGTTGTGACCTATCAACAACAAGTCATAAGACACTTTAATCAGAAAGTTCAGGCTTGAAACTTCAAAGCAAGCGACCCTATCCTACGGCTCATTCTGTCAGGCAGATGTAACCCTAATGAAGGAACATTAGGACCTAATTGGGAAGGTCTGTATGTTGTGAAAGAAAAGCTGAAGGCTGGAAGATATCACCTTATGAACGTCAAGGGAGTTGAATTCCCCTGAGCTTGGAATGTCGAACATCTCCTGCCATACTATCGATAAAAATGAAATCAGATTTGTTAACTTGTAATATGTTTCAAAGATACCAAATTGAATAAAGATCAAAGAAATTTCCCCTCTATTTAATATACTCTTCAACATCTTTATGGCAACATTCACTTTTTAAGCTCGATAAAGAAAAGACTAGCCATACCAAGACGCCTGGTTAACTGCTTCACAAGATAAAAGCATCCAGGCCTCACACCTAGTGGATTGACATAATTTGTTTAGATTTGTGCAATGCATTAGTGAAACTAACTAACTTGATAATAAAAAAGAGAGGGGGGAAGGGTTTTGATAAATTGAGTTTAGATACAAGAACATCTTAATTACAAGCCAATGTTAAAATGGAAAACAAAACTATCAAGGGGCTATAAGAGATGAAGCCTTAAAGCCAAGAGGACCTTGGGAAGCTAGGGGGCTTGAAGCAACTATATGTGGATTCTCCATTATTTGTCCATCAAGCCCTTCTTTTGTTTCCTCCCGTATCGGTGAATTGACTTCAACCCACTCCACCCCTTCACTAGGAATATCACCAATAGTCTCAGCATTAGGAAAGGAGATCGCCTCTATGCCCTTGATGAAGCCCTAAATGATAGCCTCAATCTCTCCTCCAAAAGAGAAGCCAAGATCTGAATGCTTTGACCATAAGGTATACATGAAGCTGTCTGTGGTGTGAGAAATTATGACTTCGTGGGTCTGATCAACTATGATAGAAGCTTCCACCTTTGCCTTAGTAATCTTAACCTTAGCATGAATGGCCCTCTCCTTAACTATTTAGCAACCTCTTTAGCTCGCTCGGCTGCTTCCTTAGCCCACTGTGCCCTCTGCACAGCATAAGTCGTCCTTTCTTGAGCAGTTTCAAGTTGTTTCTAAAAACTCTTGGCCCCCTGTGTCAGGATGGCTATGTCCTCTTTCCTTTGTTAGAGCTCATCGTGAGCCCCATTCAATGTCAAAGCAAAGTCAGTTATCTCATGAGTGAAGGACTCTTCAGCCCTCCTTATTGCGGTATTGGCTCCAAGTGGCTAAGCTTTGGCATTTTCTAACTTCTTTCGTAACTCTGCTGCTTTGTTAGTTATCATTACCAAATTAGCCTCAAGCTGACTTCTCTCCTCCTCCCAAGCCAAGCATTTGTTCCTTTGCTTAATAGCCTCCAGTGCCCCCTAAAAAAGAACGTTAAGAGATCAGAATATAGGAAAAGGATCAAGAAAGAATGAGAGGGAATAACACTAACCATCAAGTAGTGACTAGCTAGAATCTCAGACAAGATGCTACCCCAAAATCTGTCATCTTCTAAGGAAACCACATTTGTCCCCAAGATTTAGCCCACATTGTTTTTGATGATGTTAAAGAGAACCGAGATCCTACGTCCTAATCCTCCAACCGGATCTTTCGGAGAGCCTTCAAGTCCCGCCATTGGACTAGCAACAATCTCCTTCCCTTTGTCAACCCTCTAACTTTTTGAAAGAGGCTCAATTGGGGTCCCCTCTCTGTGACATGGAAAATCCACTGCTACTCTCTCAATTTCAACAGGCCCAAATTGTGAAACAGGGGCTGGGGGAAGTAAGGTCTCTTCCGCTGCCACCAGGGGGAGAAGACCACCAGCTTGAGTTGGAGCTGGAGTGGTTGCAGAGGAAGAAGGTAGACCAACCTGAGCAGGTGTTGGAGTGGCCACAGAAAGAAAAGATTGACCATGACAAGCTGGAGTTGGAGTAGTAGCACAGGATGGAGAATGATCTGTGCAAACTGAAATAGGAGAAACAATCCATTTCGACCTTGGAGGGGGTTTCATTAAATTCACTCTCCCCATTTCAACCTAATCTCTAAAGTTGGCAGGTTCGACTTCCTTTGATTCATGAACACCTATATGTCATGAACGGTTGATGAGTTTGACACCAAGAGGAAGGGCAAGTCTATGAGCTCACAAAAGTTCCTCATCGAATTTAGAGTTGTTTCGAAGGTTGTCATAGATAGAAAAATTGTCTAGCACCTCGATCTCCTCCACACTCAACACCGATTTCTCCTTCTAAGCTCTATCTACAAGAAACGTAGCGAAAAATCAAAACTCAAATCAAAACAAAAAAGAATGAAACTTAGAACCCTTATAGCTTGCTCACTCGGACTCCAAACAAAAGAAAAGTTCTGAAGATGAAATAAGGATGGGCATGAAAAATAGAACCGGCGAGTCTTATAAGGACCCACATTGGATTTCCCTCTAGTATCTCCATGGGGCAACATCCTTTTATATTTAGTGGGATGAGGCAAAAGGTAGTAATACCCTTCTTGCTGCCCAGTGGTTTTGATACTACAAAGAAAACGAAGAACCCTCATGTAGGGGGAATAGAGGCCACTCTATAGATGGACCAGCATAAGGGAGGTCAAAGTAGAATACGCATTCAGGGTTAGTTGGGCCAGAACGAGTTATTTAAGAAGTCGATCATATAGCAAGGAACTAGAAACCTAAAACTCACACTAAGATGGTGAACATTGATTGTCGTAAACCCCTCTGGGGGATAGGTAGCATGGTCCTCGCGAGTCGGTACCATCACATGACTACCTTTCAGAAAAAAAATATGCCTCTACGATCCCTCCCATTTCCTTGGATTTAATGGTCAAAGGAAAGCATTTGAAAGGAGAATCGGCTCTGGATCGGAGCGAGCTACAAATCTTCTAGTGACATGAATCATCTCCTCGCTCTCCTTAGACTTAGTGTCATCACTACCTATTAGGTGGCGGTGACGTCTATGGGGCTTAGACATCTACACAAAGGGAAAAGAAAAGAAAAATGATCAAGCCATGAAATAAAGACTGACTGCTAATCCAAAAAAATGGTTCAGCTTAAAGAGAAAGCAACTGAAGTGATGAACCACTCAGACATAAAAAGCACGAACAAAGAATTCCTATCACTAGACCTGCAGACCCAGAAGCCCAGCTAAAGATTCCACCACCACCAGAGGCCCCTAATATTTATCGAAAAGTAACTAAAAGCCACCTACATTCTGAACCTTTGACAATAACATACCCACCCATGGGAACCCTCAAAACACACATATATAGAGATATCAGGCCAGAAATGTAGACTCATTAATAACTCTATGAAAATAGAGTTATCTTGATGTTCCTAGACTTGAATTATTGAAGTATGAGAGTGATTTCTTTTAAATAA
>JANHAO010018439.1:0-13597 GCA_026873985.1 Saraca asoca
TCTTTATTACTTTTAATATTCTTATTTGATTTAGTCAACTTACATTGCAAACTCTGGTAATTGATAACAAGATCTCTATGGGATTTGACCCATATTTGTTAGAATTTACTACAACTACACCATGCACTTGCAAAAAATAATACATCACCCATTTCTTTCCATCATCCTGTACGGCCGCCCCATCTCCTTCCTCCCCTAAATGTTTTTTGTAGTTCTTGGGAAGGGGAATCTTTATTTTCTTGTGAATTTCAAGTAAGTATATAATCTTTCTCTTTTGATTTCAAATTTCCCTTCTCATACATGTTGACCATTGAGTAACTTTGGATATTTTTCTTTTAAGCCCAAGCCTTTCATTTTCAATCAAGTTTATCTTCTTCAAGGTAAGTACTCTTTCTGCAAATTTTACTTTGGTAATGTTTTAATTCAACCATTAAAGCTCATATAGCTTGGATAGATAGATTTATGCTTTTATCGAGTGAAATCTTTAATAAACTTGTAAGGAAAGATATGCAACATGATTAAATTTTGAAATATGGATATTTATGAATATATATGTTTGAATCACTCTTTGTATGTTTAAAATCTCAAAGGATGAAGCAAAAATCTTCTCTTGCATGACATGGTAGGTTTGGTCATAGGGGAAATTTTAGGAGATAGTCTAGTTAAATATAGTACTAATGAGGTTGTAGCACTCATGGTTGGCTTTAGCCATTATGAGTAAAATAGTGAAAATGTTAGTTGAAATTTAAACTAGCTTGAGATTATGAACAAGTGTGGTCATGTATGCTAAATTTTTTAATAAGAAAGTCCTCCATTTAAGAGGGGCATGGTTTGGCACATATGCAAAAATGGGTAAAGGAAAGAACAAAGTTTAGTAAGACATGGCACAAGTGTTTGGCCACTAAGGGCTGGTGGATGTTTGGAGTTAAAAAAATTATTGAGTTCAATTATAGTATAATGATGAACTTTTGTGATCATGCATGTTGATTATGGTAGCTATGATTATGTAATTGCTTGAATAGTTGCTCTTAGACCATGAATGAGTGTTGCATGAACTTAAATGTATGGATGATTGAAAATTTTGAAATTTATGGGTGCATGAGCTTTGGCCACTAAGGGTTATGCATGAAAAGATTGAAATTTTAGGGTTTAGGGGTGTATTTTGTATGGAAGTTTCATTAGAATCCATATAGGAAATTTGGCATGTATGAGTCAAAAGAATTTGAGAAAAACATGGTGAGTGGTTCGGACATTTGCATGAGGAAGTGCATAAATTAGATACAATTTTGTTAAATGGGCTTGATAGACTTGTCAGGTTTGATTTTATGCCTTGGAAAGCCCAAAATTGTGATTTTGAATCATGCATGTAATTATTTTATCAATTAGGCCACTAACTTGTTTGTGTTTTGTTGAAGAGAAATTTGGCTTTATAAAATGTGCCTAATGGCCAAAACTTAAAAGCCCAAAACAAAGGAGCTAAGTGCTTCTTGTTCTCTTGTTGGAGATACATGGTATGTTATGGTTAGACTTATATTATTAAAAGGCAAGGAATTGTAGTATTGGTCTCTAGTTGGCTTTATGTATTACTAATTTTAAACTAGATAAATATGCATGTTATGAGTAAAATAACCATTACTTGTTGGAAGCTCACAACATTGGACTTAATACTATGAAATAAATTAAAAATTAAAATGGGGACATTTAGAAATAATTATTTTAAATTGTAAGGAATTAGATGAAATAAAGTCCAATGTATAGAGTGCCATGTGTTTTGGTTTAAGGGCTTAAATGGCAAAGAATAAATGCATTGTGTAGTAATGCATATGTTTTGGCCAAGCCCTAGAAGAGTAGATTTTATTTGTCTTAAATTTTCTAATTGTGTGAAGGCTCCAAAGGTATTGTATAAAAAGTCTTGATGAAATGAGAAATCAATGAAAAGTTGTTATGGGTAAAATCCAGTCTCACACAATAGGCAGGCAAAAGCCCAATGGAAGTTGAGAATCAGTAAAAGAAGTTCGGCTCGCTAAGGTTGCACCACCTCACTAATTACGAGATCAAGATACAAATGAGGCCAAAGCTAGAGAAACAGCTCGTCAAGAAATGAATTGCCTCGTTAGAGCTCACCTCGCCAAAAGCAAGGTCGGTCTTGCTGAATAAAGGATAGCAGCAACCTCAAGCCAAGCATCTCAGATCATGATGACGAGCACATTACCTAGAGAAAGACTCAGTGAGATAGAGCACTAGACAAGCTTACATCAATTCTTAACCCTAGTAGAGAAGAGGGGCCCACCTGCAGAAAGCCACCTATAAGAGCTGATTTACAGAAGATTAAATTGTCTTATACATTTAATGTTTGATGTAACTTATTTACAGCATATAAAATTACAATTGTAACCTCCCACCTTCTATAAATAGAAGGGGGAAGATCCTTGTAGAGTAGGCAAAAACATATATACTAAAACTCTGTTAAAATTTCTCCAAATCAATAGAAAGCTACCATGGACGTATGAACCAGTACTGCTTGGTTTTAGTCGAACCACATTAAAAATACTAGCTACCATTGTTGTTCTTCCTCTCTACCTTCTTCGCCTTCTATTCTGTTGACCAGAAAGCAGTTTGGGATTCAAGAACTTATCTCAGTTAACTAGAATTTGGTAGAACTAAATTCCATTGTTAACATTTTAGCATTAGAAGGAGGGCCATATGCTTTCAAATTTCTTGATTCCTTCTCTGTATAGCTATAATGGTAAGAAGAAGAATTACCAGAAGTTCAATACTCTAGTTGATTAGTTAGTAGATGTTCCCATTGCCAAAACTCATCTTTAGCCTACTATTGCCCCTGAAACTGAAGAGGCATAAACATCTCGCCAACCCCTGCCAACACTTGAGAATATGGTGAGAGAGTTAGCTAAAACTGTTAAGTATTGGCACAAGCACAAGCCTAAGGTGTGCAAAAGCAAGAAGAAATTGTAGCACAACTCTAGCAACCACATGAAGAAGCCCAGAAAGGGACTTGTGAGGATTGCAATAGTTAGTGATCTAGGGGCTCACAACAAGTTGAGAGCTCTACTTCGTGATCCAAAATGCAGGACCCAGTAATGAAGGAAGTTCTTCAAAGGTTGAAACAGCTAGAGGAATGCCCCTAGTCTCAAAAGGATAAACCTTGTCACGAGGACAGCTTACCATTTTCCATGGAGAGTAAAATGCAACCCTTTCCATAGAAACTCAAGGTGCCCACGATCCCACTGGAAGGTGGGAATAGCAACCACTACAACCACCTAGACATGTTCAACATGTAGATGGATCTTCAAATGATTGATCCTTTGGTCAAATGTTGCATCTTCCCAGCCACATTAGGAGGTATACCTCAAGCATGGTTTAGAAACCTCCCAGCTCCAAGCGTCATAGCTGAGAACAATGTCAAAGGAAATTCATTGACCACTATCAAGTGCTGAAGAGGCAGCTTGCACCCCCTTGCCACCTCGCCATGATCTTTCAACGAAGGAATGAATCGTTGAAAGATTACATAGCTAGATTTAGGCAAGAGGCCAATTCTGTAGAAAATCCCTTAGAGGAGAATATTCTCACCACGATCTCCATGGGACTTCACAAAGATGAAAAGTTATACAAAAGTTTGTACAAGTCCTCGGTATGAGACCTCATTGAATTCTATGAGTGAGCTACCAAACAAATTAGATGGGAGGAGACTTTTGTTATAAAGGAGCCCAAGTATAAGGGCAAGATGACCAACACTCCTTAAAATAAAAAGCGGAATGAAGGAGATCAAAATAACAATCCCACTGGCCAATCTGTGAAGAGGGCAAAAAATGTATGACCCTAGTATCGAGGTCGTTATGAAAATTATAGCATTCTATATGATACACAAGACAGGATCTTTACTATAGAAAGGGGCAACGAAGATTTTGGGAAGCCAAGGCCAATGAGAGCCCCTAGCAAATTTAGGGACTCAAAAGATTCTACACTTACTACAATGAGGTCAAGCATAACACCTCAAAATGCTGGGCACTAAAGGATGCCATAAAAGATCTTATCAGGAGAGGTCAATTACAGGATTATGTGATCAGGCCATCAGAACGACAAGCTCAATAGACTCACCAAGTCACTGACCAAGAGCAAGAGCCTTCCATTAGAACCATATTTAGATCTCATAGTGTTATCCTAAAATTAATGGAAAAATCTTAAACTTTTGTCTATATTATCTGGTGGAATGCAACGCAGAAAGAAAGTCCATTCTATGTTGATTGGATGTCACTCCTAGCTAATCAGTTGAAGCATAAAGATGCCTTCTAGGGAGAAGGAGGGCAATGACCCTTATCCTAGTGAGATAAAATCATTCGGATACATCCGAGGGTGAGATGGTGCAAAGCCTACCCCATCGATACATACCAGTGAGATAAAATCATACAGATATATTTGGAGGTGAGATGGCACAAAGCCTACCTTGTCGATACATCCCAGCCAACAATACCTCTTTCACAGAGGCACTATTAAACACTCAAATCAAGCAAAGAGCTATGAGCTCATTAAGATGCAAAGATGTCAAAATGAACTTGATTACCAGCGCACTAAGCAACAAAGTTGCTATGGCACAAGTAGTTAAATGTAGCTCTCATATGACCAAATGATTGTAGCTCGCATGCAATCCCTCTTTCTAGGCGTAGCTCACATGTGACCTATCTAAATATTATTGGCTATGAGGGCATTTAGATGCCAATATTTGTTGATTGAATATGGATAATTGGTCATTTGAATGTCTTATTCAACTATGCTTTTCAAGAACATGCATTACCATGCAAAGCAACATTCAAGAGATATAGAGAGAGCTCATTCATTAAAGGCCTCATTCAATGAGGTAAAATTACATCAGAAAGTGAGAAACACAGAAATAAAAACATAAAGCCTACAGCTATTACTTTCACAAAGAAGGAGAGAGCTAGCCCCCAAGAGATGAACTCTGATTGGCTAGAGAATTGATGAGCACGATCACTCCTCAATCTTCTTCTTCTTATATCCCTCCTTAGCCAATAGCTCCTTTCCTGACTCGTACCTAGAGAAACTCAAAAAGCATGCAAGAGTTTGGATGGCAAGGTTGAACCTCACAGAAGAATCGTGAGGAGATAATTTGAGATCTATACAAGACTCCCCAACAGCCAACTAGAAGAGTTATGCAGGGAAGTCACATGTAGTAGGCCATTCACACCTCCTAATCTCCTATAGCAGGCCATGCATGCCTCAAAATGCTTCACTAGAAATTGAATTATCAGAAAGATGGGAGGTTTAACCAAAGCTTCCATTGGACCATTCCACAAAGAAGCAGGAAGAGCTTCCCAAGCTTTATAAACTACTCCAGGTTTAGTAAAGGGCCCAAAGGATAGTTGGCTATTTCAGATCAAACAGTCTAGAGAAAATGAGGCTGCCATGCCAATGACCATGATTATGCACAGTAAGAGGTATGGCCTAAAGTGGATGAAGTGAAAGAACTGAAATCCAAAATGACAGTATAGCAGAACAAAGACTTTAACTGCTCAGCAAAATTACAACTCCTAGTCTACAAAGTGAACTGAGTGTTAGGGGACTTATGTTATAGGTAAAATGTAGTCTTGTATAGTACGTAGGTGGAAGCTCAGCAAAGTTGAGAATCAATAAAAGAAGTTCAGCTCACTAAGGTTGCACCACCTCACTAATCATAAGATCAAAATGCAAATGAGGCCAAAGCTAGGGAAATAGCTTGTTAAGAAATGAACTACCCCGCTAGAGCTCACCTTGCTAAGAGCAAGGTTGATCTTGCTGAATGAAGGATAGCAGCGACCTCAAGCCAAGCATCTCAAATCGCGATGACGGGCACATTGCCCAGATAAAGACTTAGTGAGATAGAGCACCAGACAAGCTTACGTCATTTCTTAGCCCTAGCAGATAAGAGGGGCCTATCCGCAAAAAGCTTTCTATAAGAGCTGATTTGCAAATGATTAAATTGTCTTGTACATTTAATGTTTAATGTAACTTATTTACAGCATGTAAAATTACAATTGTAACCTCCTACTTTCTATAAATAGAAGGGGAAGATCCTTGTAAAGCGAGCAAAAACATATATATTGAAACTCTAGAAAAATTTCTTCAAATTAATAGAAAGCTACCATGGACGTATGAACTAGTACTGCCTGGTTTTAGTTGAACCATGTTAAAAATACTATCTACCATTGTCATTCTTTCTCTCTACCTTCTTCTTCTTTCATTCCGTCAATCAGAAAGTAGTTTAGGATTCAAGAACTTATCTAAGTTGACTGAAATTTGGCAGAACAAGATTCCATCATTAACAAATGTGAATAAATGTGAAAAAATATACCCACATTGGAATTATGGGAAAGGGCATGAATATGGCAAGAGAAATGGGGTGATACAAATCCATGCAAGCATACGATATATAAATTTGAGGAGAGACGAATAAGGTTGGGTTGGAGGAATAAGGGGAGGAGAGAGGTTGGCCCAAAAGTAACAAGATGAAAAAAATATATGTTTATTAATGCATGTATTAATATGTTTGATTATTATTTATCCCTAAATTTTTGTTATATATAGGTATAAGTGAAAATGTGAGTGAATATCTAAATACATATAAATATGTGAATGAGTACATAAATACATAAATGTGTATATATGAATAGGTGAATGAATACATGAGTATATATGAATATGTAATAGTGAGTGTGTGTATATGTATAAATGAGTGTGTGTGTGTGTGTATATATGTATAACCAAATATGTACAAATGAATATACACAAGTGAATGATTGAATTATGGGAAAGAGTAAGTATAACTTATTCAAATAGTTTTGGATATATAAGAAATAAGGTATATATGGACAATCATGATTATATTACCAAGTTAGAAAGACAACACAAAGGTAATTAAGATGCTTATTATTAGTATGAATATAAGTAGGCGATATAAGTAAAAAGTGGTAGGGATAAAACACATTCAACACTACTAAGATTACTAGTGTATTTTATGTATGGATTTTACTCACAAAATATACATGGCTACCCTCATTGAAAATGTTTTTAGGCACCATTCCACCTCTATGAGATGCTGATATATGAAGATATTTTGGTAGCAATTGTAGCTTATCCCATTAGAATTGTTCACATATACTTCTACTATTTTCTATTCATGGATTTGCATGGCAGTCTTGTCATGTACAATGTCAGAGCTAAATGTGTAGTAGGACATGACATTCAGGCTTTAATTAAGGATGGTTATTTTGATAGGATATGTCAATAGATAAGTTTTGGAAGGGTTTAGGGTTCACACTAGGTTTAGTTAAGAGGACTCAGGCTTATCCTAATTATTTTGCAATACACTACTTGTGACTTTTTTAAATTGGTACAGTTGAGAGGATTCATAAAAAAAAAATGTAATGGGTAATTTGTGAAATTTTAAGGTCTATGTGCCTCTTACCATATTTTGAACTCATGTGATTTTATTACTTCTCATCATTTTAATTTAAAAAAAAAATTATGCTCTTTTATAAACATTAACATGATAAAGTAATGAAATGAGTTTAATACAGTAATATTTTAGTAAGATCTTAGATGGGTTTTAGAATATTATAGGTGGGATCTTATAGTTCAATTATGGATCATTGAATATATCACTCTCTCATTTGAATTCTCTCTGACTTTAACATTAAGGTGGCTTTGGCAATCTGCATCGTTCAAATCTTTGTGCTGGTGTCTTCTGGCTACCATATCCAATGTTTGAGGATTGGAGTGTTCATTAATTAGGGTCATTTGTAGTTTAGTTGCTTAAGCAAATTCTACATTTTATTTTTGAACCTTAATAATTCTATTTCAAATTCTTTAAATTGCAATCTATAATGTTTTTTGATTGATGAATTTTGCTTTCAATTTTTTGCTTTTGATTTAGCATCATTTTCTCTTAATCTTAAACTTATTGTTGATTGAACATAATTCACTCTTACTATAGTTAATTCTTGCATCTTCATCAGATGACAATATGCAAATATACTCTTACTCAATTGTAGCTACTTAGATATGCCTTGAATATTACCCATACATGATTTCATATAATTTCATTGTTATTTTCTCTAGTTTCAAGCTTCTATTTTGTAAACACATGTTTGTCCATGAATTGATTCAATGATAATTGCCTAGATCCCTTCACCAATTTGAATTTTCAACATTCTAATTGAATATTTTTCATCAAAGCATTGTTATCTATAATTATTTATTAAGCTAATTTTGAATGAAATACTTTGTGTAATAATCTTTATTTTGAATTCACAATAGTTTTTGATCATTTTGACGATGATAAAAAACACAAAGATAATCCTATTATTATTCTTGATCTTCTTCATCTGAATTTCAATTGAAAAAGTTTACCATTGGACTTATGCTATTCATTCATCCCCAATGATTTTGATTGCCTTGGATATTGCATGATTGTATGAATCTTATGTTCATAGAAACCTAATTTGATTTTTTTAATTCCTTATAAATAGATTATCAACAAAATGCAACAAGATGATGAACAATGTTCTCCATCAAGATTGGGGTTGGTGATAACAATTGAACTTTTATGTACTAGTACTTTATTCACCATCATCATTGCAAATGTCAAAACCATCACCATCATCATCATCATCATCATCATCATGATTGAAATTTATTGTACTTCTATTCTATTTTTGCTACACAAATATTTGATTAAACTGTAACTAACTATTTCAGCATTTCAGAAATTCTACACTTTCATATAAACTATTTAATTACTTAATTGATTCTTAATTCAATATCATATCTAATTAGTATCCTAAATTCAATTCTAATTATTCAATTAAGTTCTTGATTATCCAATTAGCTTCTAAAGATAATTTCTTGAAAGACTTCCACTTTACAAATCAAAAAGAGTCCAATCTATTTCAAAAGAGTATACATATTTTACATTTGTAAGAAAGGCAAGATCCATTTTTTTGGGACCAACAAAATTCACTTTCGGTCAAATGGCAATTCCCAAAGTATGCTAATGGTGTTCCCTTAGCATAACATCCAAATAACATCTAAATCAAATTGATAGTTATGGTGATCCTAGTTCTGCACACATAAGTGATTAAGATTGGAAGGTTGACTGATTCTTCTCTGAGGTTTGCATAATAATACTTGATAGCCTCTATGTAAATGGGTGAAGACTAACTCATGAATTTCAATGACAATTATGACTCAAAGGGTTAGAGTATTTCGTGTCTCCTAAGTTCATTATAATTCCCAAGACATATGAAATGTGATAGATGTGCAATCTTCGTTCAAATTTGCTACATGAATATCAATGTGGGTCATAAAATGCTCCTGATTCTTCATCTTCCATAATTTTGAAATTTTGGATTTAATGATTTTTGAATAAGTAGGATTCCTAGTGGGGTTTGTACTCTTGGGAAAGTAGAGAAATCTAAGAAAGATTGAAGAGGTCTAGGATGAATGAGAAAAGAAGGGTGAATGTCATTTTTATAGGTTAACTTTGTAAATGAATGATAAACCACCTACTAATGTTTGGTCTGTCACTAGTGTCTTTGATTGGGAATTTACTGTTAACCCGGAATTCTTTTTCCTTCTCTCTTTTTTCACCACTTCCTTTCCTCATTCTCCTAAAAAGTTTAAATTGTCCAACTTTTACTCCCCTATTTAGGTTCAATAGTATTCTTATTCTTTCGAATAAGTTCCCAACTCCTCGACTTCTAGTGTTTGCTTGATATCCTATCTTTTTTAACTTACCTCCCTTGCATGGGGGTATGTTAGTCCTTCTTACCTCCTACCTATCTATGGGTAAAATTGTCTTTATGACTTCTTCTTTTTTTCACTTGGGATTTTTGGCCGTTGTCATCATTATCCTTATTATCCATTTCTAACTTGTGTCCAAGGGTACTTTCATTATTCTAGGATTTCCCTTACCCATTTAGGAGTATAAATATCAGTCCAAATATTTTATAAACGTTTTATTCTACCTAACAAAATAATGTCCTATCTCTTTCTAAATTTTATTATGTAAGCTTAACTACTTTTAGTGATCAGATTAATGGATTCCTTGGAAATAGTGTGTGCTCATAAGTGCATACCACTATAATTAGTACTCACTAACCCTAATATGCCATGCCAAACAAAGAATCATTACTCAGATACTAACTTGCCACATCCTGAAATCTAGGGGTGTGATTGGCATAAATCACTAAGTGATGACCTGCATGATATGCAAGACTTTAATTAAAATCACTTTAAAATAAGAATTTTTTAATTCCTTTGAAATAATTAAATCCTTTTCTAAAGTATTATAGTCCATAAATTAGGATTTCTTGTTTGGCTTGATGGATACAACCACTAAAAAATAAATCAAGGAGTCCACCTACTTGATTTCAATCACATGCAAGCTATAAAGTTTCTCCTAATTTCAAATAATTTCCATAAATTCATTAAAAGTAAAAAATGTTAATGAATTGAATGAGTATAATCGAGTGCTTAGTGAGTAGAAAAAGCTTACCCATCTCTGGGTTGAAAACATTTTTGGTTATACATGCAAATATAATCCATATAATACATAATAATATAAAAATATATATAATTAAGAAAACACATCTATCTTCATTATTTCCTTTTACTAATTTCCTTATCCTTACTATACTTGATTATACTAGACTATTATCCTATCATAATTATAGACTTACACATAGACTTGTCTTATAGAGATTCTTTAATCCTTTTTAACCTTATAAGACTTGCAAACAAATTATACTGACAATTGGTGGGTTCTGGAAGAATGATGTTTACTGAATAATATGTCCCTCAGGATATTGATAAAGTTCCTTGAGTTTGTGCCTTCCTTCACCGCGCTTGATAATCCTCAGGCCATTGCTATGTTAACAAAATAGCTCCTTCAATAATATACCTCCTAGTGCACATAGGTCTTCCAGATCCCACCATTGCATGCTGGTTCTCAAACACAAACATCTATGAGACTTTTCAATTCCTCGAATATTTTCCTATTCTCCTTTAACTACCCCTATCCTCTTACCTTCTATTCCTTTCTAATTTCCTTATTTAATTTTATCCTTTCCATGCATACTAAATACTCATGAAATGTGCGATATTCATATAAATACTTTTTCTCAAGAATCTCTTTATTTTCTTAAAAAAATAAACATGGTTTCCAACATAGAGAAATATTTTATTATAATAAGCGAAAATAATTCCAATAAAAACTTTAGTAAGGGATTACAATTAAATGATTTCCAACAAATTGCATAAATAATAAAACATACATTTGAAATACGTTTTTCCAAAATCCTTATAAATATATTTGTGAAATATAAAAATACTAATTAATTGAAGAACTTAGACTTTAATTGTAAAAATATACTTTTAATGATTTCCTTAAAAAAATACATTTGTTTCAAAAATAAGAAAATTCTTGAAAATTTATAGTTATGTGAATAATGCAAAGCTGGGTTCTTAAGAATCTTCCAACTCGGTATGTAATCTACTTTTCCAATTCCCTTTCACCCCTTTCAATGAAAAAGCATCCAAACAATGATGCAAGTAAATACATAGGAAAATAATTTCTTATAAGCTAACTTAGATCTAAAGTTCCTACCAACAATCCTTCTAATGTTCCTAATTGCCAATCATAACTAAATTTACTTGGGCTTAATGTTATCCATGTTTTCTTTCTAAATCCATAATCATATCCTTTGTAATATAATTTGCTTAAATCCTTCAACCTAATTCCATATTCCTAAAATATATACTTTATATGAAAAGAGAGCCAAAGGGTAGAATTCCCACTCACTTGGTATGGGGAGTTCCTATGATGTGATCATAAGCCTAGATCTATTGACATAGTTATCATAATCTAATAAAAGAAATCATAAATTATAAATTATTAGAATGTGAAAATAAGGTAAAAGAACATCAAATTCATATTTGATTCAACCGTTGTTATAGGTGAAATTTGGTTCGCCCTTGTTGGACTCGTGAGTGGCAAAGGACTAGCTCAAAAAGTGTTCAGAACACTATGCCTTTAGTTCGCATCACAAAGCAACCTCCCTAACTCGAGCTCGTGCTCGAGAAAGCAAGCTCAACCTCAACTTCCCCATCTTGAGGACGGGTATGACCCTGAATTGAATGACCTGACTAATTAAGTACGGCTAGTGATCTGGGAGCTTGCTAGGTAGAAGACCGTTCTTACTTTGCCCAAGAGACACGCTGGGCCTACCTACTGAAAACAGTCTACAGCATCGAATAGCAAGATTTTGTTTGTTCATTCTGTTTTGTATAATAAATGTTGATGTAATAAATTTACTATATATGAAATTACTATTGTAACCTCCTCTCCCCTATAAATACGAGGAAGGAGCCCTCTGCAAAAGGGAGGTCATCTTCTAGGGAGGCAAAAACTTTGCCAAAATAAAGAGAAAGCTAGAATATGCCAAAACTATGAGAGAAAGAAACAAAGCATGCTGAGATCCTTATGGAAATACTTCCATAACAATACACTATTGTGGACGTAGGGTCCGATTTTATCCAAATTTGGCCAAACCACGTTAAAAACCCTGTCTCTTTACTGCTCTTCCCTCTATCTTTATGTGTTTTTGTTAGTTTATTGTGTTTGAACCAGTTGAAGGTCAGAGATTCTAAAAGAATCCCCCCGTTGGTCGGAGTTTGGCTCTCTACCAAAATCTGATATCAACAACCATTTATCTCATATTCAATTTTTTGGATCCAGAGTGTGCCAGGACTTTTTCTCAACAAGGTTTTGACTCTAGTTGACATCTTGAATGCATTAGATTCATTGACCTTGAGTTTTGTGTATCGATTTTTGTTTAACTTGAAATTGACTAGTCCATCCCCCTTTAAGAATCAGTTAACAAGGTTTTAACTCTAGTCAATTGGTATGTAATCTTCAAGGGTGTAAACCTAAGCTAAGATTTTTTTTCCTAAAAGGTCAAATTATTTCCTTAAGTTCTTATTTTTCCTCACAGTTGAATTCTTTTTTGATTGTTGTAGTTCCTCTAACAGTCAAAAACCAAGGTCAAACTAGGGAAAAGATTTAAAAGGTTAGGTTTAGGAGAATTTTCTTTTACCAAGGTCTGTTTGATTTTATGCTATTCTAGATTTCTTAAAATTATTTTTCTAAAATCATCCTAAAAAATTATTTTTTGCTTATTAGGATAATTTAGAAGAAAAATTAGATAACTACCTGTTGATGTCGGAATTTAGCTCGTGCGGAGAGCTCCAAATTCCAACCAATGGGAGGAGTTCAGGGATTCAATACTACTTCCGAAGTGCAGAAGAAGATGCACCAAGAAGAAGAAAGGATGGAGAAACAGTGAGTTTAAAGTGGTTCGGCTAAATTCGGGCAGTATAGGACCCTACGTCCACGGCGGAGATTTTATTATTGTAGAGTTTCTGCTTACAGAGTTTGGCCTCCTCCCCCTCTTCTAACAATGCAATCCTATTTATAGAGGAAGGAGGAGTTACATGCATTAATTATAAGCTACAGTTGTGTTACATC
>JANHAO010018440.1:0-13593 GCA_026873985.1 Saraca asoca
CAATTTATACCAATAAAGCAAGGAATTTATGTGAAATGAACCTAAGAAACATGATATTTGAAAATTCTTAATTGTTTTTTGCTCTATCTCCCTTTCTGCAGGTTTAATGCAGGCCATACTTGTTGTTCCAGGCAGTGCTGCAGAGTGTATTAAGATGAATATTGCTTTTCTTGGATTTTATAACAAATTGGTGCTTTCCTACCAGCACCATCTCAATGCAGTTACTACAAACTATGCTTGAGTTGATTGCATCATCAATCTCAACAATGCTCTTTATTCATTGTCAGACCAAAATTCAAGGAAACAACCAAACACTTTTATAAAATAGTGAACAATAACCTCAAAAGTCTAAGATGGAAGGCCTTACAAACCCATTCCAGCAGCTAGTCCATTATCAACATACATCAACAGTCGAAATATAAACACAGAAGTGTAGTCAACCTGGACCATTAGAAAAATGACAGACTGATCATTAACGCACAACTCTCTCTTATCAATAAAAGAGTAACAATCTCAAAAGCATCACAAAATATGAGAACCCACCACAATCCATATGTGCAAGGGGTATGTACAAGAATGGTACCGCTTCCAATTAACTGAGACAATAACTCTAGAAATAAAACGGTTAAAGAATACATATATAAACATCATCCCCCGCATGATATGCCAATTGATAATGAGGAAACAAAAAAAAAAAAAAGTTCAAATGCACAAAGAGGCACTGACTGACTAAAAAGAGTTAGCTTTCCTCGGGTGAGCAAACTAACAATCATAAAGTCACAATACTGCGAAAGATCAAAGATAAGGCTTGCCAACTCAGAATTGAGAATCACAGCATAATTCAGAAAGCCCAGAACCGCAATTCGTAAAATAAACATCAAAGGATACACGCTGGTTGCAAGCATCGATAAGAAAAATCCATCGTACCTGCAAAGTCCCATTTTTACATAAAAAATTCGGACACAAATTGCACATCCAATCACAACAGACACCCGAAAAAACAATAACAAATGGTAAATACCAACCACTTAAAATCGACGCCCCTCATAGCCATAGAGGGAAAGCAATTCCGGAAACCCTAGAACGAGGCCTTGAATGCAAGGATCCTTGTGAACTAGCGGAAAATGCATGAATATAAGAAAGAGAAATCGGTATCGGGTCTTCTGTAAGAAGGTTAGTATGAGTGAGATTCGAATTGTTGTCACACAGGGCAAAACAGACGAAGAGCACAGTGGGGGTGAAGGAAGGAAGCAGTAACAGTAAAGGAAGATGAGCTAACTAAACTAATATTGACTCAGGTGACTTGTGATGTAACAATTGGATCTTAACTTACCACGCTCTGAATGGGACCTTTGCTAATCTGTTGTCAATTGTTGCTTGTTTGGCCCTTTTTTAAGTAGAAGTGGACTCGAGGTGTAAAGTCTTCATTGCCATGAATCAAACAGTAAGTAGTAACAATACATGCAAGGATGATAGGAATAAAGTTGGCGATACAGAAAATATTAGGAACAAAATCAGAATAAAAAAGAAGATAAGATTTGGTATTTTGATTTCTTTTTTGGTAAAAATGATAAAGTTATATTTAAATTTTCTTTTTCACAAAAAAGGTTAAAAGCATGTAAAAAACTACGATATCATAAGAAATTGCAACACAAAAGGTGTTAAAAAGAGTTTAACATTTTAGGTTAAAATACAAAAGTTGTATCCTAATGTTCACTCTAGTTTCATTCTTGTCTCAAAAGAATTTTTTTAAACAATTTTATTCCTTAACTTCTAAAAAAATAATAAACTCATTCACAACATTAATTTCATCCATTTTGATAATAAAAATTCTTTACTTATACATATGCTAGCATCCTAAGTAGCTTAAAATTAATTTGGAGCATTTTTAAATATTAAAAAAATTCTTATTTTTCTTCAAAATTTCTAATTGATATATGGTTAGTGTTTTGAGAGAAAGTAGAAGATGATACTTTAAACAACCTTAGTCAAATTTAAAAGCAAAATGATTTATTACTATTGTAGAGATAGGGGAGAGAATTTGGCTTCTAACCTCTCTCAAATGGAGGCAAATCCAACCAAGTCATTTTAGTGTTGCAAGAATTGGGTATGCAAAAAAATCAAAAAAATTATTTTCTGATTTAGTAGTTTTTGCTTTTCCATTGAAACTGTTGATAATTGTTTTGTTGCAAAAATTGGGTGTGAATTTTTTGCAAGAGATTGACTTACTATCAATGGATGATAGGGATTATAAATTGATATAATTATGAAAGAATAATCTTTTATTATCAATTGTTGTACACTACAGTAGATACAACGAGAATCAAAAGCTCCAATCAGTTGCAACGCTTTTCTTTTAAAATTCTAAATTTGTTTTCTGAAATAAAAATTGACAAAATTGAATAAAGGAAATATCACTGTTAACCAATTTTTGAAGAATATAAAAGGGAATTAAATTTATTTATTTTTTTAGAGGGAAATCAGAATTGATCATTAGTTCATCCTGTAAGTAATTTCTTTGCCAACAGCAAAGAACCATGGCCTCATTTTAGATTTCATAATCATGTGTTTTCATTTGAAGTGCTTAATCTATTAGCATAACATAACATGGGGATTGTAGACAATATGAAATATTTATTGACTCGTAGGAGAAGAAAATTAGTTACAACTTGGTGGATTAAAACATTTATACACAGCAGATGCAGGTTGCTTGTAAGTAGGAATGTTATTGGTGTCTACAAGACGGACTTCACCAGGATTGAAAGACAGATCCCCGTGCCTGCAATTTATAGTTTAAAAAACAAAAGAAAAATGGAAATCAAGTTTGAAAGGAACACCTACCATTTATTTACTTGAGGTTCGGGGGTTAAACAATAAAACACTCATCAATGCTAGAGGAAGAGTTTGGATTGGGCAGTTAATCACCTTCGCAGGTCAAGTCCTACCAAACCAGCCTGAAGGATTGTCAAGTTGTCGGAATCTGGTGAAACTATAATGATAGTGTCAGCAGAATACTGAGTTTCAAGGATTGACATGAGTTGTGTTACACGAACAAAAACATCTGCGACACTCTCATTCGGTGTTCCGTCATCAACTGGAGGAGGTTTGTTGTTTGTAGAAATGCTATCCAATGCATATATCTGCAGCATTTCAATGCAAAGGCACCAAGTTAATTCTTGATATCATGTTATAGAAATTTTACCAAGAAATTGTTCTAAAATTAGTAGTTGTAAATCATATGCCTCCTATAGAAAAAGGGTTTTTTTTTTTTTTCCTTCTTTTTTTTCTTTTACAGAAAGAGCATAGGGAGAAAATCTTACTTCTGAAATGGATTCCAAGTTTTTGCCTTCATAAGCACCTAATCCACGGGCATCGAGAAAGCTGTATTCTGGAACTATAAAACTGAAATAAAAGAAATTCACAAGTATGTTTTCCGCTGCACAGCTTGTCGCTAAGATGACGGTAATCCCTCATTGCTCTTCACTCTTTAGGTAGGTGAACTTATTTTGTCTCATGAATCATCACTTAAATACAAACATCACAATCTAGTTTTAGCAGGTTCCACTTGTTAACTTGTTCCTCTAACAAAAGTACACTAAGTAACAATTTATCCACAATGTTAAAATCAGCCACATTTTTTATTGCTCTTCAATGTCAAAACTACATACATAAAAACAGAAGCATTTTGATTCAAAACCCAACATTTCATAATCATCAAATGCGACAGAAATTAGTGAACTAGTCATTCCAAAACCAATTAAGTTGAAAAATCAGACCTTCGACTAACCCCATTAACGGAAGCAATAATCTCTGCAGTCTGGTAAGCTCTCTGAGTTATAGCAGGCCATATCCAGCAGCTTCTATCACAAGCCTCCATTTCTTTCAAATCAAAAGCAGCTCTTATCGCCTGCTTCTTCCCCTTTGCAGACAAACCACTATCCACAGAAGTCTTGGCCACTGGATTAGTATTAATTACTCCCATGCTTTCAAATTCAGATTCCCCTGCCCTCACCAAGAAATACCTTCCCGCAACACCAAGAAGAAAAATCCTCAACAACCACAAAACCAAGCAATAAAGCTAATTGAATGAAAATAATGAAAGGGTTTATGAAATTACCGATTAGTAAGCCGAAGTGGAGGCATTTGGAAGAGACCGCGGGCATTGGCAACCGGGTCAGTGTCTAAGATTGGAATGGGGCAAATGGGCAGCCAGGTTGTAAAGGGAATGATAAGCGCGGTGATGAGATGGCGCCGATGGAGGTTTATGTGCTTAGAGGAATCATTGGGGGTTTCAATCGGAGAAGAAGATGAAGGACTGGACAGAGAAGCAAATACATAGCGATCAATTTGGCGGGTGTAATTCTTTGCTAACATTTTTTTTTGCGCTAACAGAGGTTAATGGCCGGCGTTGCCCCTTATCTGTATCATCAATAAAGTTGGAGGCTACCGTACTAAGGCAAACAAGGACCATATGTAGGTCGTTTTCCCCCAGATAAGATATTTTCCCACTTGGTGAGGAAGATATCCGTTCCTAGTTTATTTGTTTTGATTCGTTCATAATACAAATTTGCATTGATAGTGAGTAATGTTGCTAGCTTGCACACCTAAAAACTATAAATTAGTTTAGCAAAACTTGAGCCATGGATGCATTTGAAAAAGGAATTTGCTTATACTTAGCAATGTGATGAAACAGTCTCTCGAAAACCTGAATGCGAATGGCCCCCAAAGTCTTTATTTATTATATTGATTCTGAAGATATGAAGATGCCTGAATGGAAGGCTCATCCTTGTTTGCTAGCAGAGGGTGCGATACTGTAGTCTTAGATCTGGTGGGTAAATTTAAAAAAAAAAATAAAAAAAATTGAAGCATACGCATTTGAGTTCTGTGTTTTATTTAGAGCTTAGTTTATTACTCGTGCCAGCCAATTGATTATCTCAAAATAATTAGATAGACTTTGACTATAAACAACCACTTATTAATGTTTGCCCACTAATCAATGTCTAACTACCCATTAACTCAATAATATTCATGTTCTAAACAAAGGCGAGCATCTGCCCTGTCGCTCTTTCTGCTGAGAGGTTAAAACAGACAAGTACAAATGCTTTATAATTTGCCTTTTTTAAAGCTATATAAAGTAAATATGCACCTTAAACTTTAATGTGTAACCTCCAACCTGATAATAATAATAAGAAGAAGAAGAAAAAAGGACAAGAAAAAAGAAATGCACGTACGTTCATACTGATCAATGCAAAAATGGCATAAAGAAATACAGAGAAACCTCTTATTTATTATGCTAGGCAACCATTTGTTTCCTCCCTCCCTTCCTCTCTATCACTGTCTTAGAGCTACAACAACTCAGAATGAATATTCACATAATCTTTCTTCTCTTGTCACTCTCATCTCTACATGTAAGAACCAGCAATTTTAAAATACACTTAAATGCATCATTTTTATTTCTATGCATGTCTCTTACATCTCTCTCGTTTCCCTTTTTCCCCATAATAGATTATGTTACCTAGCTTTTCATGAATTTTCTTGTTTTCCTTCTTGAACAATGCAGGTTTCTCTATCAAGCAAGGAGGTCCAACTAGCTAACCCCTTTACACCCAAAGCCTCTCTCATTCGCTACTGGAAAACCCATGTCTCCAATAATCTCCCAATCCCCGAATTCATCCTTTCTAAAGCTTCCCCTCTCAGCCCTCACCACTCTGCCTTCTTCACTAACCTTGCCACCCACAAAGACCTTTCTTCTCAATACGATTCCTTCTGCTCATTGGCAAACTTATACTGCTTCTTCGACTCAACATCACATGGACACCCTCATGATTCAGTTAATCCAGCCCAAAACGACGCCAACTTTGCTCTCTACTCCAACAAGCACTTCACAAACTATGGCTCTTCCAGACCCAACGGAGTTGACTCATTCAAGAACTACTCTCGAGGGATAAACAGGCCCAACGATTCGTTCAAACAATACAGTCACGAATCGACCCGTCACAGCGAGCAGTTTTCGAACTACGCAGAAAATGGCAATGTAGCAGACACCAACTTCACCAGCTACGGTTTCGGTGCCAGATATAGTTCTGGAAACTTCAACAACTACGATAGATTCGTTAACGTTCCCAATCTCCGATTCACTTCTTACGACTCCGCCGCCAACGACCACCGGCTTTCTTTCTCCAGCTACGGCAACGACACCAACTCCGGTGGCCAGTCGTTCGTAAGCTACGGCGAGAATGTCAATGCAGGCCCCACTGAATTCAGCAGCTACGCTGATAGCTCCAATATACTGCAATCAGACTTTACGGGTTACGGCGAGTCGGGTAACAGAGCAAATGATTCGTTTCAGTCCTACAGCTCCTCGGGTAATAACCCGCATAGCAATTTCAAGAGCTATGGCGCTGGGTCGAACTCGGGTACCAATACTTTCACGAACTACCGCAACCGTGCCAATGTGGGCGAGGATACATTCCAAAGCTACGCCAGAAATTCAAAGTCGAGTACGGCGAGCTTCTCAAGCTATGGGCAATCATTCAATGTGGGTAATGATACATTCAAAGAATACGGGAAAGGATCCGAGGGTCACACTACAATCGGGTTCAAGTCATACAGTTTGGGTCGGACTTTCAAGGATTACCTGAAGCAAGGAGTCTCATTTTCTGAATACAGTAATTTCAGTGCAAGTGAGGGCAAAATCGTTAATAAGTGGGTGGAGCCGGGCAAATTCTTCAGAGAGTCCATGTTGAAGGAAGGGAATGTAGTGGTGATGCCCGACATTAGAGACAAGATGCCAGAAAGGTCGTTCCTGCCGGAGGTTATTTCATCAAAATTACCATTCTCGTCCTCACAGCTTAAAGAGATCAAGGAAATGTTCCACACGCTAGAGGGGTCGGCGGCGGAGCGAGTGATTGTGAATGCGTTGGAGGAGTGCGAGAGGGCTCCAAGTCGGGGTGAGACAAAACGGTGCGTGGGCTCAGCGGAAGCCATGATTGAATTTGCCGCTTGGACATTGGGTCAGAATATAGTGGTGAGAAGTACAGAGAATGTGAATGGGTCAAGGCAGAGGGTGGAGATTGGAACCGTCAAAGGAATCAACGGTGGAAAAGTGACGAAGTCGGTTTCATGTCATCAGAGTTTGTACCCGTACTTACTGTATTACTGTCACTCGGTGCCGAGAGTGAGAGTATACGAAGCTGATATTCTTGACGTGGATAGCAGGGTGAAAATCAATCATGGGGTTGCCATTTGTCACATAGACACGTCAGCGTGGGGCCCAGAACACGGGGCATTCTTGGCACTGGGGTCCAGCCCTGGGAAAATCGAAGTGTGTCACTGGATCTTCCAGAACGACATGACGTGGACCACTGCTGATTGAAGAGAAAAATTCTTGTGTCCTTTTTCCAAATTTGTTGATGCTCACTTTTGATTCTTGAAAATCGATTTGATTTAAGCTGATGCGTCTGGTGCTGCATCTATTGTAGGTTTAAGCGGCATTTTATAATGTTATAGAGGTCATGGCAGGTCTTCTTTTTCCCTTTTTTAATGTGCCAATTTCGTTTCGTTAAATTTAAAAGTAGAGTTCTTTCTGTGGACATTGTGTAATAAATTCCCAATACGTAAAGTGGGTTTGGGCATGATGATAAAAAGGCGTGAAGTTCGGATTCAGCTAAAGTGAAGGACAAGAACGTGTGGGGACGGTGAGACACAAATGTCAAGAAAGAGATACCAAACTAAGCAAAAGAAAGAGAAGAATCTCAAGGTTCTGAGTTTGACACTGCAGAAAGTAGAAACGCTTCATATGTTAATTATTAGGGTTCTCTCCTACAAATGCTAATTTGTTGCATTCCATGCAGCAGAATTTGTCTAATTTGACACGTGGACAAGATCAAGTTGTAAAACAGATTCTAGTCAGGACAGCAAAGTTGTTTACTTAGTCCTCAAGGTTGCGGTTTTCACAATTATCAGAATTCAATTATCAAAAGAAAACAGAGAAACTAATTGATAGACGACTCACACACATTTTGCTGTAACCAAGACCGCTGAAGGACAAATATCGATCAATCAATAAGGATCGGCAGTTGGTTAAAGTAGACAATTATTGTTAAGGGAAAAATGTATGTTTAACAAACAATCATTGTTGATGAAGAAACTGGATTTAACAGAAGCTTGGTAAGTTCAATAAGATTGTGAATAACATTAGGTTATATTGACAATAATAGGGTGGGCAAAAACTAGTTTCGGAGGTGAACTTTTGTTTACTCAACATAGAGAAAGAGCATTTGAAGCGAGTTTCCAATTGACGTGTATATAGTTAATGGGTTATCTGTATTTGTGACATACAGTCTCTCATATAATATTTTATATGAAACTAGTGAAAAAAAAATTGTCAACATGGGATCCATTTACGAAATGAAGCTATGCATCGGTGAAGAATGTTACTATGCGTGAAAAAAAATAGATATAAGATTGAAGTATCAATTTTGTAACTTCATTATTGCAATGACCTTTATTATTTGGGTTTTGTTAAATTCATCTATAGAATCTTGTCGTGAGTTTACCCATGTATTGTATTCTTTTGATCAAATTAGTTGGCATCTGATTGATTAAGGGGTAGTTTTACAGTACAATTGTCATTTTTTTTATTGTATGAGATACAACATGGTGGGCCTAATGACCTTGGAATAGATTGGTGAAATTGAAGAGTAATTGATGGCGGAGTATTTAAGTGGACAACTGGTAGAGAGATAGGAATAAGGGTCTCTTCATAAAGGAGAGCCAAGGACCACGTAGTAAGTGAGTGTATTAATTGAATACAAGACTTGGTGCACCTAAACTTTGCATGTGCTATAGCCGTCAGTCCGAAAAACTCAATTTCTCATATAATCAATGTACTTTGGTGAATTGCTGAACAATTTATTTTTTTATGTTAAATTGAACCATTCAATTTAGAAGGAGAGCAATAAATTTTGGTTATTTCTCCTAATGGATAACCCCACCTAAGTATTATAGTCAATTGCATAAAAGATGTTGCAATGGTTGTCCATGGCATTTCTTGTACTTATTAGCAATACCAAGTAATGATACCAGGAAAAAGGGATTATGATGATTATCGAGGACACTAGAATTAAATTATTGAATTAAATGTGTAGTGTTTGTGAGTTCAAGCCAAATCCTAAAAATTGATGGATTAATTTATAGTCTTAATATATTAAAAGCAACGGAATTAAATAAAGGGGATTTTAAATTCACATTTGAAATGTAAAATAAAAATAAAATTTAAATGATAAAGAAGAGTTCAATTAGAAAAACTTCAATTTAAGATAAATTCATATATTCAATTTACAGAATAATCATCTACACCTAAATATTATTTTTTGTAAAATTACTTAACCAAAAATTACATATACATTAGAATAATCCTTATCTTTCTTCCTTAAATTCATTAATTCAAACTCAACATTCAAATTAAATTCTTATTATTAACTTATTCAGTATCAAGCAATCCTTGTCAAATTAATAACAACATTATAAATAGGAAGAGGCTAAGACTGAATAACAATTATACACCAGCACAAATCATTTAATCCATCATACGTTTTCCTTAGGTATTGAATGAAAATTGGGATCGTAATCATTAACACATAATCACTACTTATACTAAACTTTCATAACAATTACAAATTATGAGATTTAGCTAGCAATAATCACAATGGACAATTAACTAATAGGCCTTTATTAGAATACAATCTTATGCAATCGCAAATCAAATAAAACAAAGAAACAATAGATAATCAAATCAAGAATAATTCAAACAATTCAGGTTTTATACTCATAATAAATTGAAATAGAATTCTCACGAATTGAAAAAAAAAAAACTAGATTAAGAAGAAAAGAATTAATAGAGAGATTATCTATTTTTTTTGCCCTAAAGGGACTCCTATGTATCTCTCTCTCTCTCTCTCTCTCTCTCTATATATATATATATATATAAATTAACCCTTTATGATTCTAAAATGGTCCTGAGTTAATCTTGATTCAACTAGAATTCTAATTGATTTAGTTTCCTTTTTTGGCTTTAGCTGTTGATTTTAGTTAGACAAGAGCAAAATTAGACTTTGGCTTTTCTTAGAAAGTTATAAATCTATTCCTCAGCATTCCCATAAACCAGGCCTTGCTCAAAATAGAGGTTTCTAACTCAGGTTATGGGTCAAAACTAGAAACTAGTTTATAATAGCCCAACCCTGTATTAGATTATATAACTTAATTTCACAAACCCTTTTCTTATTTAAAATGACAGTTTCAACTCAAACCTCTCATGGAAGTTACACATATGGATCTTAGCTTTCTAATAGACTTAGTGTTGTATGCTAAAATTGGCCTCGCGAGGACGAGTCCCTGAGGAAACGAAGACCAGTCCTCACACTTCAGCAAGAAGCTTTCTGGAGCTTCGGTCGAACTAACAGATAATAACAACGGCAAAGTAATTACAAGTGCCAAACCCAGCATCGCTCGTTATGATACAAAGACGCTGTGAAATACGGTCCAAGGAACCATACCTAAGCGACAATGCGACTCAGCGATAAGAGCTCAAGGGTCGACTCGGCATAATAGTTGATCGCTCTACTCGCACTTGCTCCCTCGCCATAACGATCCTCACGACGTCTCCAATGTAAGGAACTCTCGCTTGAAACAGCAGAATATCTTACCCGAAGCGGTAGTAGCTATAAGCCTACATGTCGGCCTGAGAAGGCTACTTCCACAGCCTACAGTCAGAATGTGATCTTTTCATTGTCTATTCACACTTATTTGATATAACACAACTGTAGCTAGCAATTAATGCATGTAACCACTCCTTCCTCTATAAATAGGATTGCATTGTTAGCAGATGAGAGAGAGGCAATCTTGTAACCAGAACTCCTGCAAATTATTCAGTATCAATAAAAATTTTCGCCATGGACGTAGGGTTCGGTACTGCCCGGATTTAGCCGAATCACGTTAAAAATCACCATCTCTCTCTCTCCTGGCTCACCTTTCACAACCCTTCAAAGACGGCATTGATTCCCGAAACTTACATCTGGTTGACTAAAGTTCTGGTCCTCCGTACGAATTGAATTTCACTGTCACCATCTTTGGCGCCGTCTGTGGGGAATCATCCACTCTTTGAAGTCTCCACTGCTATTCAACAATGGCCCTAGGAAGAACGACTCAGAGTTCTACAGCTCTAGCATCTCAACGCACTGTCACACCTGAGATGCAAGAGGTACAGGCGCCCGATCAATCCCGATCGGCCCTGAAAAACACAGTCAAAGAGTTGGTTGAAACTGTTAAGGCACTTGCCCAGGCGTAAGCACAAAATGCCCAAAGACAAGAAGAAGTTAAGGCGCAACTCCAACAGCTTCGAGAATAAGCTCAGAGAGAAGCCCGCGATGACCGTGACAGCCAGTGGCTAGGGGGCTCGCAACATGCGAAAAGCTCCACCCCCAGCGTGAAAACCAGCATCCAGCAATGGACGAGGTTCTCTAGAGGCTGAAGTTACTTGAAGAACGCCCGTAGCCTCAGGATAATTGGATGCGTCATGTGGAAATCTCACCATTTTCTGTGGAGATCGAGAAGCAACCTCTCCTGCAGAAACTCAAGGTGCCCGCCATCCTGTTATATGAAGGGAATAGCGACCCAAACGATCATCTGGACGCGTTCAACACATAAATGAACCTCCAGACGATCGAACCCCTGATGAAGTGTCGTGTCTTTTCCACCACATTAGGGGTGGCACCTCGCACTTAGCTCAGACGCCTCCCCGCGCACAGTATTAGCAGCTGAGAGGATTGTCAGAAGAAATTCATTGACCAATATCAAGCGCTAAAGATACAACTTGCGCCTCCTTGCCATCTTGCAATGATTTTTCAGTATAGGGATGAGTCGCTCAAAGATTACATAGCTCAGTTCAGACACGAGGCCAACTCCGTGAAAGACCCCTCGGAGGAGAGCATTTTGACAGCCATCTCAGCAGGACTTCGCAAAGATGGCAAACTATACAGAAGCCTCTACAAGTCCCCCACTCGAGATCTTGCTGAATTCTATGATCGAGCAACCAAACAAATAAGGTGGGAAGAAACCTTCAGAACAGAGGAATCCAAGTGCAAAACGGGCCAAAGTGGTCCCGTCACGAGTAAAAAGAGGAGGGGTGAGGGTCATAACGACCCTACTCCTCATCTCATAAAGAAGGCAAAACCTCAGCGGCCCAGAGACCGCTTTGAGAGCTACAGCATCTTGACAAATGCACAGGACAAAATCTTCATCGTAGAAAGGCATAACGATGACTTTGGAAAACCTTGGCCAATGAGGATACCCACCAAGTCCAGGGATCAGAACAGATTTTATGCCTATCACTACAAGGCTGGGCACACCACCTCAGAGTGTCATGCTCTGAAAAATGTCATCGAACCCCTCATCAGAAAGTGCCACTTACAGGATTATGTAGTGGAGCCCTCCGGGAGCGCGCTCAACAGGCCCAGCGAGTAGTCACCCAGGAGCCTGAGCCCTCTGTCAGAACTATATTTTAATCCTTTGTTAATTTATACCGGTTGTGGTATTTTGAAATTAATGAAAATTACCGATTGGTCAAACATCATCAAGAAAAAGTTTTCTCTTTGCCTTTACATTTATGCTACAGTGAACGGTTCTCACCTCGCTACGGCGTTCCCGCTATGGCGAACGGTTCTCACCTCGCTATGGCGTTCCCGCTGTAGCGAACGGTTCTCACCTCGCTATGGCGTTCTCGCTATGGCAAATGGTTCTCACCTCGCTACGACATTCCCTCTATGGCAAATAGTTCTCACCTCGCTACGACATTCTCGCTACAGTGAACAGTTCTCACCTCGCTATGACGTTCCTGCTATAGCGAACGATTCTCACCTCGCTACGGCATTCTCGCTGCAACGAATGGTTGTTCACCTCGCTGTTATCAAAAGTGAAATTACTACTGCACAACTTACACGCTGACGAGTTTTTCAACTCTCATATATAGACGTATTTCTTGCAATCTCTCAAGCGCAGTTCACTCATAACCTCACTCACAGTAGATTGAGCAGACTGAAAAATAAAGCACAGTCGATTGGCTAAAAAGAGAAGTTCTCATTGATCATCACAAATTTACGTACAACAATACATGAAGTATTTTCTACATACATCCGCAAGGAGAAGAGCCCATTCAAAGAAACCTCGACAAGCAAGGTGAGGGTTCTGCGGAGGGAAAGGCCGGTCTCTAAGCCTACTCCTGGAGTTAGAGCGGTAGCCCATAATCCCTCCTGCTTATTCCTCCGTCGCCGTGCCTGTCTGGTTCAGAACTAGAGCATCCCCCGGAATTAGCAGGCCAGGTAGTAGAGCTATCAATGATGGCTAGAGGGGGTGGCTAGAAGACACCGCAAAAGCCCCGCCAGATCGATTCTATGCCGAGGCCAAGTGCAACAGGCCATCCGTGTCTCTCACCACCATGCAACAGGCCATCTGAGTCTCAACAAGCTTCACCGGAAGCCAAGACACCAAGAAGCTCTAAAAGCTCTTCAATCTCCTCCATCAGATTTACCTGAGGCA
>JANHAO010018441.1:0-13593 GCA_026873985.1 Saraca asoca
TTATCTTTCTTTCATTATCTTCTTTATTTTCTATTACTCCCTCCATTCTTCAATCAAATTGGATAGTTAAAGTGTAAAGGTTCCAATACTTAAAAAGGACAAAACTTCTCTATGGGATCGACTCATATTTGCTGGTTCTTTACTACATCTACGTCGTGCACTTGCAGTTATTTAAAACATACAACAAGTTTTTGTATTAACATTTATCGAACTGGAATATATAGGAAAAAATAGAATAGTTATATTTAAGTGTAATTAGTTTGAGATCCCACCACAAGGTAAGCACCAAGCAAAGGGATACAAGAAAGACGACTATGGGATTAATAATCTTGATATCACACACACTCAATACACAGATGAACCCTTTGTTTTGGCAAGACAAGCTTAATAAGCATATTATGTTAAGAATGTTGAAAATTCAAATTGGCATACAATAGTGAAGGTACAACCTTGAAATGTTTATGACATACTAGAAGTAGGCAAGAATGGAGGAGTTGAAACTTCTAAAAATGAGGATAAAGCATATCAGCTAAATGAATTAGGATCTATAGGCAATCTTTGACATGGTTGTATCTATATTGATCTTTCCATTGACAACTTGCATAGCGATGATATTTAGGGATTACATGTTGATATGGCTAGTATCAACTCCACTAGTATTTTTAATGATGATGAAGATAATGGTGCAAATGATTTTCACAATGATTTTTCAAGTGATGATAATGGTTTTCCTGAATCAATTGATGATATGTTTGAAGATGTCCAGCTATAATTTTTATTTAAGTGTTTTAATCACTGAATTAATATTACTTTCATCCCTTTTGCTAAGTTTATTGAAGTGTATTATGTGTTTTGGTGTAGGAAATATGACAAATAGCACAGCATCATCTCTAGAATTCCAACAAGGCATTGGCAAGAGAAGGCCATCATGAGGTATTGCTACAACTAAGGCATTAAAAGAAACTAAGAATAGGAAATTACCTCTAACAAAACCATCAGATATATTGGTAGTAGTTGGTGCCAATTCTGAAAAATTTTCTTCTAAAGTAAGGGTAAACACTAGACTAAATGCTCCTTCAGATGTAGAAAAATGGAGGGATGTGGATGAAAATATTAAAGATAAGATATGTGATCTCACTTGGTAACAACTTAGTCATCAAAATCTTTTATTTTATTTGCTAAATACATATAAGTCTAAACTTGCAGTATTTCATATTTGCGTTATGTATCTACTTTTTTGTATATTTTTTCTATTGTAGGAAAAATTTGACATAAAAGATTTTAAAATTGTCCGCAAAGTTATCAATCAATGGCCAAAGATCGCTATTGAGTTTGGCTTTCAAGGTTATATTCATGTTGGAAGCTTTATGAGATAGATGAAGAGTGCTTACAAAACCCAACCAAAAATGTCTCTACTAAGAATTAGGAATATCTTGTGAAATATTTTAGAACACCTAAGTTTTAGATATGTTCATATTGCAGTTCCTGTAAATATAAAAGAAATAAATGCTTTCATGTCTGCTGATTTTCAATATTTTCTCTATTTTCAACTTCAACAAACTATTAGTTTAAGAAACATATGAAATAGAAAAAAGCAAGACATTCCTCATATTGTTGGCTAGAAATCATATAAGAATGTTTGCAATGATAATGTAAGAAATTTGTTTTTTTCAATTTTATTTGGAAAATTAAAGTAGCTCATTTATATGACATTAGTTGACAACCACAATTTTTATGCTTCTTAAAGACATCCTGTCACTTGAGAGATGCCTGACATGTAAGAGATGTGGAGATTAACTCATATAAAGAGTAATGGTACTTGGGTTAATTTGAAATCAAAGCAAATTGATGCAAGCAATTTATAGTTAATATTTATTTTCAAGTAAATTATTCGAATGCAAGAAATTTGTTTTATAATTTTGATATAACAAATTTTTATAGGAATAACTAGGTAGCTATTCAATTTCTCTTTCTTAAATGGAATTCTAATTGTAGGATGAGGTTGAAACTTTGATAGAAGAATCCATGTACAGAGAAGGTTAGTCAAACTTGATAGCTAATGAAACCTTATAACAAGTTGTAGGAGAAAAATTTAGCCAAAATTATGGTCCAAAATTTGTCAAACATAAAATGGGGATACAAGCCCAATTAGATGAAGCTAATTAGTAGTATGACAAAGTTGCCAAGGGGCTCAAGATACTTAAAGAATGACTTGAAGATTAACATATGTAACCAAAAGAGGAGATATCATGGATGAGAGCTGACATGGATGAACAAAAGTCTCAACTGCAAGCTACACTAGAAGTAATGTTGAGTAAACTCCCTTCTCATGCCATAAATGGTCAAGCAAAGAATGTAAGTTATACATTTTATATTTTGAAAGTTGTTGATCTTCTATTTATTCAAGACATATTGTTGAGATGCTTAGACATTTAAAAGAAACCTTAATTATTTTTCCCTATTATGAGGTTAAGGATTTAGAGAGAGAAAAAAAAGGTCATGTTTGTTAGTTCTAGGGATTCTAGTTAGATTTTAGACTGTGAATCAATTCATGAATCGATTTAGAGCTTATGAATCAATTCATGAATTGATTCATCTATGAATATCATGAAGAACTTCATGATTGAATTGATGTGTGACTTGATTGACACTATCATCTAAAGAGTCATGAATCAATTACTTAATCAATTCATAAAGGTTTCTAACCTTTGGTAAAAAAAAATTAAATTAAAACTTTTCTTCATGAATCGATTCACTTAGTGAAAATAGTTTTCATAAGTTCTGCTCTATGTATACATCTTACTGGTTTGTATATTAAAAAAACTATTTATATTCATTTTTTACTACTTTTTATGTTTGTATTTCATAAACACTGGTTTGTGTGTATATGCAATTTAGCCTACAATTGCAAAACTTGTTTCCAAAAAATTAATACCTTTTCATTCATATTAAGTGTTAGCAAAGCATGGCTAGTTTCTATTGACCATATTATAAAATTGAAAAGTTGTTTCTCACAAAATAGGCTCAATCTCAGGATTAAATGTGGAGTCATCAACTTCAATGACATTAAGGTCTAACAATATGATTTTGGGTAATTTTTTCATCTTTTTTTTTTCAAGCTTGATAACGAAATATTTCACTCATTTATTTGTCCTCTCACTTAGCATTTTAAGACTCAAAATTGACTTACTTTAGTTGTGTTAGCATGTATTTATGATTTTGTGTCAACTAGTTCATTAGAAGAAATTCTGCATAATTCGGTCATTTTGAGTAGTTTATGTAATCTAGTCATAACTCGAGCTACACGTGTCCAATTAATGTGATTCTTGTCTTTCAGGAAATCTAAGACATAGCCCTACAACTTTCATGAAGACCTCCAAGGCTAAATCACAAAATTGGCTATCTAAATTTGGATTTAAAATCAAAGCCAAAATACTATCTCAAGCAGCCTGACCTCTGAACATTCAATAGATCATATCTGGAGCTGCATAAGTCCAATTGAGGTGAAACTAAGCCCAAATGGAATCTAAGATATAAGTCCACATTTCATATGAATACTTCTAGAGCTGAAGAGATCAAATTGGGTGTGACAAATAGGCTACAACACAGAGGCAGAAATGCTACAAAAATGGGCCTCTACAGAACTTGGTTTTAAGGCCCCCAATTGGCATGATTCTTAAGCCCAATTGTACATTCTTTGTTCTAGCAAACACTTAACCAGATATTGAGTGGAGAAATTTAGAAGAAGTAGTCTACATTGAGCACCACACACAATAGCAGTGGTAGAAGCAACTAGCCAGCTTTCTACCTGTTCCCACTAACCAATAGCTGCCTTCTTTTCTACCCCAGCAAGACCTTTTTGTTTTGGCTTCTTAGTTCAATTTTTCCAAGTAATTTTAGAGTAGTTTTTAGGTAGTTTTTTGGTAGCATAGTGTAGCTCATTTTCTTCCAATTTTTCTTTGTATTTTCTGCCTTCAATGGAAGGTTGAGTTGTAATCTGCATAAAGAGTTAACAAAGCTTGAATACTTATGTTGAGATCTTGTTCTTTCATCTTGCATTCAATTACTAGCCATTTCTTTCCTTTTTCCTCTCTATTTTGTAGTGAATATCTAAGTTTAATGACTTCAGTTGATTTAGATATTATATAATTGTTGCTTAATAATCAATATTAGGAAGAGGATAGGAAGACTAGCCAATGCATTGAGCTTTTGATGCGTTGTTTGCTTGGCTAAATCTTGACTACTTAGGATGGATTCATTAATTATTCCAAGGCTTCTTGTTATGATTTTCAACAATTGGATGGACCTTATGTGATCAAGGATGCATTAACTTCAAGCTAGTTAATTCCCTTGGCTAGTTGCTTTATCTATTTCTATTTTCATTTCTACATGTTAGTGTAATTTTCTATTAGTCTAGTTTCTGCCAACCCCCCCCCATTTCTAGCTCCTAATATGATTAGTAACATCATGCTAAAATGATCTAAGGGCTTGACCCAGTGTTGCCTATACTGCAAATAGTTTGGTAGCTTTGATTTATATAAATATCTAATTTTCATCGGCCTCAACAATCGTACATCAAAATTTTGGCACCGTTGCTGGGGATCATTTTCATTTTATTAATCTTATTAGGAGTATTTTTATGTACTAATATCACTAACATTTTGTTTTTGTAGCTGCTTCTTTTGTTTTCCCTATTTTTCCCTTATTTTAGTTTCTATTTTTCTACTTTATAGTTACACTATTCATTGCTGCAACCACCATCTCAGATTTGGCTGAAATTTGGTGGACATTTAGAGGACATCAACAACATCAAGGCTTGTCAGCTTTGCTCACGAGTAACCACCTCTTTTGGCCAAATTCTATTGTTTAGACCATTTTTTTTTAAGATTTTTTATTTAATTTTTAGGTTCCCCTTAGGTGTAGTTTTGGAGTGGTAGTGGTCCTGTAATTTTTAAAAAAGTTTAGATATATTAATTAGTATTGTTTTGCGTGGTTTTTTCCTCTGTTGTTGTGATTCTGTGTTTTTAGTTGTTTGCTACTTCTTTTAGCCCCTTATGTGTAGTGTAAGTGTAGTGTTTGATTGCTAGAGCTTCTTCCTATCATAATCTATTAGAACTTGATTTGAAATTGCTTAGAAGATTAAGAGAAGTTTAGTTAATCAATTTGAAAAAAAGAAAAAGAGAAATCTGGTTCTATTGCAAAAGGATGAAGCATAAGCTTAGTGAGTTAGCCTCCTTGGTGAGACAATGGACAATACTTGCACAAGGATCTATCCAATTGAATGGCAATTATGCTTATCATTCTTATCCAACAGAGTTTTGTCCTATTTTTCAAGGGGAAATTTTTGACCAAGCTCATCCTACTGCTATGACAAGTATTTTTATTGGCAAACCCTACTATTAGTAGCCATTTTAGTAGCCAGACTAGCAACCATACCACTAGCTCCAATATCCATATCAGCAACCTTACCAGCAGCCATATCACCAGCCATAATATCCTTATTAGCAACCATACCAATAGCCTTACCAATGGCCATACCAGCAACCAATTGATCAGCAATCACAGCAACCACCTCAACAACAACAAGGTCCAATATCTATCAACACTAAGCCAACATTGGTGGATCTTGTGAACCAAATGGTAGTTAACAACATTCAGTTTCAACAAAAGATAGAAGCCATCATGCAAAACCTGGATGCTCAAATTTGAAAATTAGCTTCTTCATCAAGTCAATTACAATAGCAAGGTTCTGATTAACTTCTTTCCCAAACAAATCCAATTCAAGCAAATGTTAGTGTCAATACAATTGGGAAGAGTTTACAAGAGCAAACTAACCCCCAACCAGCAATGGAGCATCCCATGGATAAGCATTCTCTTCTAGCATAGACTTACTTACTAAGGAGTTAGTTGAAGATAGTTGTGATGATGAGCTTCATGCTGAATTCCTTAATTTACAAGAGTTTGATGGGGGAGCTTTTGTTTCCTTAATTGAGCCTAAAAATATTCAAGAGGCCTTGCAAGATGACAATTGGATTTTGGCCATGGAAGAAGAATTAATCCATTTTACAAGAAACTAAGTTTGGACACTTATGCCAAAATCTAATCATCATAATGCAATAGGGACTCCTTGGGTTTTTAGAAATAAATTGGATAAGAATGGAGTGATAATAAGAAACAAAGCTAGGGTGATGGTGAAAGGTATAACCAAGAAGAAGGAATAAACTTTGATGAAACCTTTGCACCAGTAGCCAAACTAGAAGCCATTAGAATGTTGTTGGCATTTGCTCGTGCAAGAAACTTCAAATTTACTAGATGGATGTTAAAAGTACTTTTCTAAATGGACACATTTAAGAAGAAATTTATGTACAACAACCCCTAGGTTTTGAAGACCCCCTAAATCTAAATCATGTTTTTAAGCTACAAAAGGCCTTATATGGTCTAAAACAGGCTCCTAGAGCCTAGTATGATAGACTTAGTAAGTTTTTAATCTAGAAAGGCTTTAAAAGAGGGAATGTTGATACAACACTTTTTATATTATAAAAAGGTAAAGATATACTGCTTGTACAAATTTATATAGATGACATTATTTTTGGCTCTACAAATGAGCAATTATGTAAAAAAAATTTCAAAGTTAATTCAAAATGAATTTGAGATGCCCATGATGGGAGAGCTAACCTTTTTCCTTAGCTTATAGATTAAACAATCAACCAAAGGTATTTTCTTATGTCAAACTAAATATACTCTTGAATTACTAAAGAAATTTTAGTTTGATAAGTGTAAACCCATAGGCATACCTATGAGTCCATCTTTAAAATTAGATCATGATTTGAATAGCAAAAGTGTATATCCTACTTTCTTTAAAAGCATGATAGGCAGTCTGTTATACTTAACTGCTAGCAGACCTAATATTGTGCTAAGCGTTTGTGCTTGTACAAGATATCAAACTAACCCAAAGGAGTTACACCTTTCTACAATTAAAAGGATTTTTAGATATCTTGTAGGAACCACTCACTTAGGACTTTGGTACCCCAGGTCTGATACTTGTAGTCTTTTAGGATATTTTGATGCAGACTATACGGGGAGTAAAATAAACAAGAAGAGGACTAGTGGTGCGTGTCAATTCATTGGTCATTGTTGCTTTATCTATTGCTAAGGTAGAGTACATAGTTGCTAAAAGTTGTTGTGCCCAAATTCTCTGGATGAAACAATAGCTTTCAGACTATGGACTAAAGTTTGAGAAAATTTCAATACTTTGTGACAACACAACTGCCATAAATATTGCGAAAAATCCTGTAATGCACTCCAAGACTAAGCACATTCAGATCAGACACCATTTCTTGAGGGATAATGTTCAAAAGGGAGACATTTCAATTGATTTTCTTCAAATAGATTTTCAATTAACTAACATTTTTACAAAACATTTAGATGAAAAAAGATTTGTTTTTATCATAAGGAAAATTGGAATGATGAATCCTAAAGAAAGTGATCGCAATTAGTCAGTTTTTTATTGTTTGTTGTATGCTTTTTAATTCTTATAGTTCTTGATTTTTTTATTTTTTTATGATTAATTTCTAAATGCAAAATCTAACTTATGCATCAGAGTTTCTTAATTTTGTTTTACAAGTCTATGTTTTAAGAAATTGAGGTAAAAGAATTAACAAAAAATTATAGTTTATTTTTGTATAAAAAATTGATTTCTAGACCTTGAATCGAATCTAGAATTGATTCTCAATTTTTCTAGGATTAATTTGAGTTCACGAATCAATTCATAGCTCAAAATTTGCATTTTAAATTGATTTTAGAACCGATTCAGCGGATTTTTCAATGTTTCTATTTGATCCAAAATGTTTATAATTTCTATTCTGCCTACATGAATCGATTCCCTAATCAATTCGAGACACAATTTAGTCACTTAAATTGATTTTCAAGCTACTATTCCTAATTAGACTATATTCTTATTCTATTTTTACATCCTAACACATTTCTATATTATTATTTATTAAATGAAATAATAAACAGTTCTAGGGGAGTGATAAACTTTTATTTTTTAAGCTCTCATCTTATTGTCTTAATCTTGACATTATGCATTCTTGACATTATCTAATTTGATCTATTTGCTTGTTTATATACTCTATTTCTTTGTTGATGAGACAAAAGGGGGAGAAAAAGCTAAAAGCTTAATTTTAGATTTTAGATAGATGCATATTCTCCTTTAAAAGTTACTTTTTTATATAAGCTTTGAACCACATCTAAAATTATTTGTCACCATCAAAAAGGGGGAGATTGTTAGCCTAGGTTACTCTAGGTACATATTTTCCTTGGTTTTAATGTTGAAAAATAATTTTATTTTGCATTATTATCTAATAATATATTTCAGTATTTTGATTTGATTTTGCAGGTTCAAAGTAAGTGGTTCAAGACATCCAAAATTAGGACTAGAAATTATTTTATTTTTATAGGATCTTTTGTAAATGAATCCAAATGAGATTTGATTCAAATATTTTTTTAACTAATAATAAGGTAGATACAAATCACTTGAAGAAAACAAAACTTGGAAATGATTTTTCATAAGTATAGATTTTATAAAACTATTTCACATCTTGTGAATCGATTCAAGAATCAATTCCCTGAAGAACTTGTTAAAATCATACTAGAATTGATTCATGAATTGATTTGTGAAGAAAAGTTTTGAAAAAATCTTTTTATTGAAGGTTAGGATTTTGAGCTGAATTGATTCAGTAATCGATTCAAGACTTGGGGTCAAAAGGCTATGATTCGATTACCAAACCAATTTATTTGTTGTAACCACTCTAAATCGATTCATGGGTTGATCCTTAAATTGAAAGTCAGTTATTCTGTTATAGTTAGTTACAGTAGTTATAAAAGTTCTAGTTGTCTTCAATTTCTAATTATTCTTCTCTCCTCTTCAAGTGTGAAACTCTCTGAAAAAAAGTGCTAAACTAGATCTCTCTCTACCTTTCAAGATTTCTAAATCCAATTAAGAGATTTTGAATTAAACCTTTGCTGAATTCATCTTAACTATTTGAAATTTGATCTCAAACTTGTGGTATTGTATTTCTTTACCTAATCTTTTTCACTTTTATTTTTTTGTTAAGATTTCTAGGTTGATAGGAATCTTGTCTAAGTTAGCAAGAAACCTATATAATTCTTGTGGTTTGATTTAGCATTTCAGGAGCCTGTTTTAATCTTGATAGTTTTGTAATAAAAGTGGTCTTCTGGTTAAGGAATGATCCACTAAAGTAGACTTGAATTGCGATTTTAATTCAAGTTCGACCACTTTAAAAATCTATGTCTTTAATCTCTCTTTATGCCCTTACCTTTAATTTCTTGTTATACAACTTATCTTGCAGCATAACTATTAATTTTGCCATCTACATATTCACTGATTAATTGTTTGTTGCACCTCTTAATATAAGGCAATAACATCAGTCCTATTAAAATTAAAAGAAGAATCCGTTACATACAAAAGTGCATACAAATTCCCCTAAAGGAATAAAGGTAAAATGTATGATTTTATATCTCTTATCAGGACCCTCAAAATGGATATATTAAACATAGAACTTATCTATGTACAAATTTATCATTTTGTTATGTAAATTTATCAATGAGAATGAATGTAATCGTGGTAAATCTTTTGTCTCGAAATATTGGTAGAAAGTGTAGTTACAATATTATTTTTGAATAGATAGATTTTATGATTACTATTAAAAAATATTTTAATGTTGCAAAATTTTATGTAACAAAATTTGTTGCTTATTTTAAAAAATAGTGTTGCAAAAGCACGTTAAATGTGGCAAACTGAATACTGATGGAGAACTTTTTGCAACAAACTTTCTATATTTGCAACAGCAACTATTGTTCCAAAAATATAATGTGACAAATTGAATATTGATGGAATACTTTTTGCAACAAACTTTCTATAATTGCAACAATAATTGTTGCTGCAAAAATGTATTACGCAACACAAACTTTGTTGCAAAAGAATGCAGATTTTGCATCAATGTAAAAAATTATTGCAAAAATTTTTTGCATCAAGGCTTTTTCCAGCAACATTTTTTTTTTTGTTGCAAATTCATTTTGCAACAATATTTGTCATTTTTACAACAAAATGTTTTGATCTAAAATCCATTTTTTCTTGTAGTGAAAGTAGTTACATTGTTAGCAGCTACAACTCCACTACAACTACACATTATATATTTTCACATTAATAATTACATTCCATATGATTTTATGGAAGATGACAAACCTTCAAAACCAAAGGAAACTTGTGAATATAATACAATAGACTATACAAAATAATGGAAGGTTAGAAAAATAATAATTCAGGTTATGATTCAATATAAGATCTGTAGATATCATATAAAGTCTTTAAAATGGGATTAGAAATACTTAATTTTTCTAACTCTAGTTTTAAGTCCTAAAGAACAATATAAAAGTATAGGACCAACCCTCAGTGATATCTAATATTGAAATTTAGCAAACAATCAAAGACAAATATACAAAAACCATTCTCCTAAATAAGAAAACTTTTTTATAGCAACGACCTTATAATTACTATTCCAAGTACTACAATAAAATATTATTTTCAACAAAAAAAGTTGTAGCAATAGTTTTCTTTGGTTTACACATTCTTTGAAGATTGACTTAAGTTGACATATAGAGACCCAATGATGTATCAATTTGTTTATCGAATGTTATAAGTGAAACCATGTCTCAGTCTGTTCTGCTCTTATGCAACTGCTAGGCATGAAGAGCATTCCAAGCATCAAATATGATTCAGTCTCCATCTATAACCTATTCTAAATAAGTAAAAAGCTATAAAAGATGACAAACACATAGAAGCTTAACTCTTACAAACTCTAACAATCACAAAATCTAAGCATTAATAGCACCCAATTCAACAGCAAAGTAAAATATTATTTCCTTTCATACCAGACAATATTCTTAACATCACTCTACAATTGTAATGTTAATAGTTACAAATAAAATTCAAAATAATTGCAAAATCTAAATCATTCTACTACCTTATATTAGAATCCTAAACTGCCCTCATCTCTTTCACTAATTTACATTCAAAAAACTCATGCCCACTTTGCTTTGATTTCTCACAACAAATTGAATATTTTTCTTCTCAAAATCTTTCACCATTCTAACTCAAATTCTTATTTTTTAACTTGATTTCTTATAATCCATTTTTCTTACTAACTTTTCCTTTTTTATTAAAAGCTAAAACACAAACTCTCCTCAAAAGATTTTGTCATTGAGTTTTAATTTTTACACTTTTTTTAGTCTAAACTACTCATGTTCTTGGATTTTTTTTTGTATAAAACCTACAAAAAATACATTCTTCAAAAACCTAACTTTCCTACAAAACTAAAACCTTTACTTTACATCATTAGTTCATCTTCGCCTTCTTCTCCTCTACAATGGCTTCTCAAAACTCTTAAAAAATTTCCAAATCTATTTAACAAAAGCCTAGCAGCCAAAACCTATTATTTCTCTTTTGCCTATAAGAAATGTGTAACCCCAAGAAGGGTAGACTTAAATTCTCTAACCTCTAATGGCTTACCCTATGTAGAAAATATGAGGAAGCTAAGATGGGAACCAATGTAAGAGTTAGATGACTTGGTATATAAGAGCCATACAAAATTGCCAATCTTGATGTTTAGAGGTATGATAACATTCTAAAGGTATATAAGAGAGGTAAAGAACTTGAAGTCACCCCATCTCTGCTGAATCAGATTCTAGGAGTTCCTTATAAGAGAGTTGACACCTAAAAAAGGGGAGCTTGGTATAAAAGGATACAACTTTGCTCAATGGATTGTTCTCATCTCCAGTAGAAAGAGCAAGACAACTCTGAAGGATGATATGCTATCAAAAAATAGAAAGGTATTTCTTTATATTATTTCTCAGATCATTTTTCCTAAGAAGGGTGCACTAAGTAACATTAGTAGTTTTGAAGTTTTTCTACTTTGGGCTATAGAACATGAAGATAAGATTAACCTAGGATATCTCATTATCAAACATATGATTCATAAGTTACACAAGGAAAGAACCCCATTTCCCTATGGTATGCTTATTACTAGGATTTATAAGCATTTTGGTTTTGATTTAACACATGAAGTTGGCAGGAAGGTGACAAAAGGAAACACAATGAATGCCAAGTAGACTTTAACCTTATCTTATCTAGAAAGTAAAGTCAAAAAACCAAAGAGTACAAAAAGTTCTAGTAAGAAGAGAAAAATAGAAGCTACTAAAAAACATGTCAGTGAATGTTCTTGAAAGACTTCTAATGCATCTTTTGGAAATGATGATGAAACTTTCATTGCAAAGGGTAAGGGCATTGTTATTGGTAAAGGCCTAGCTCCTATTCTAAAGAAATCCATGTTCACTAGTCAAGAAGATACCAAAGGAAAAAGATGGTCCAAGATGATGAGAAAAAACAATAAGAAAAGCTTTTGAAGAAGCATGTTAAAGAAGTTCAAAGAGCAAGGCATGAAGAGTTTTCTATAAGTTTAACAAGGTCTAGCTCACCATCTTAGTTTACTGTTGCTCCAAAGAGCAACATACCAGATAAGCCCATAGTGATTAATAAAGATGAAGAAGAACCTTATTTCATTACTCCTTTGAGTATTTCTAATCCAAATGAGAAAGTGTAACCCTAACAAGAAATCCAAGTTGAAGATACTGCTTATTCTTAGGGGGAGGGCATGTCACAACCCAAAACCCTAGCTATGACTAGCATGAATATCAACCCATTTGTTGTTAATTACCAACCTTTTATCATTTATTCTATTCAAACATGCCTCAGCTTTTCCTACTCATATTCACTTGAATTTCATTAGCTGACTAGAAGATAATAAACCTTAGAAGAAAAGAGAAGCAAATAGAAAATAAATATATTTTATAATTTACACTGGCATTGCCCAATAGGCACAAGCAAGGCTTAATACATGGTTTCATAGTTTACATTCAGTTTTCAAAAAAACAACTTTCTACCATCCATATGACTTAGAAATCACTCTCATACTACTTTATAACTTTCCCAAAATAGGGTAATCAAAAGATGTTAGATCAACTTATGTCTTATCATACCTTCAAAAGCATAGGTTAATATAACTAAGCCTTATGGCCCTTCTATTTACTAATTTTTCAAAAAAAAAAAAGGGTCAGTAAAATACATAGTTTAATGGTAGATCTCTAAGGGTTAAAGCATCATAGGGCCATCATGAGAAGGACATTGGGTGACTCAATAGGAATGATTTCAACTTCATGAAGTACCTCACACCTTGCCAAATTTAAGATGATAATATAATGTATCTTAATTTGATATGTTCCTAGGGGACTAAACACTGTGATGGTGAAGAAATTAGTGGTAATTTCCATTGGATCATTATGCATTCTTACTTCTTTGTGGGAGGGTTAGCGGTAATGTCTTGAAGATTTGAAGAATAATCTACAAAGGAATGAGTTTAGGGCTTAGTGAAATAATATGTACCAAATTTATGAATTCATCCAACAATACAACACATATATAAACACATCCATACTATAACTAGATAATCATTTCTC
>JANHAO010018442.1:0-13601 GCA_026873985.1 Saraca asoca
AATGATTTTTGGCCGATACATCGAAGTGACGTCGATTTAAACATTGAGATTTTTCTTCATACATCGAAGTAACGTCGATTTAACTATGATTTATAACTAAAAACATCAAAGTAACTTCGATTTGACTATGAATATCTTTCACAGTTCTTCAGTACATTGATGTTACATCGAAGTATGCGATAGAAACTTCTTTTTTAAAGAATGTTTTCATACTTTAACGTTTTTATACTTCTTCTTCAAGAAAACAACTTGATCAACCACTATTTCAGTTTATACATAGAATCCTATTGAAATATAAACAACTTATAATGATCTTGAATTTCTCCATTGTTCCTGAATCAAAATTCCTGAAAAAATTTAGCATATTGAAACATATGGTTAGTTCAAAATTGGTTTTTCAACATTCAAAACTAGTAATATCAGTATAGCTTAGGCTAACAATGTGGCTCCCATGGGGCATTCCTCTTTGAGGACTCTGGGAATTTCTTCATGACCTCCTTATGGTGTTAAGTTTAGCTCTTCCCTTTTTGCTCTTTTATCCTTTGGCAAGCTAACCATTTGGTTTTTTTTTAAGCACCTAGGGCTTGCAAGGTTGAGGATGGGGCATTCAGCTTCGGAAGAGGATAGGAAAGAAGAGCTGAAACTGTCAGGCTTGCTCCCTAGCCTTGTGGCTTGTTGTAGTCCAGCTTTTCCAACTGTGCTCTTTTTATCTCATTGCATGGTGGCTCCGGATGTCTTTAGGTCCCCCAGTTGCTTGATGAAGTTGAAGGATATTTTCTTTGCTCAAGAAGGCTAGGGAAAACTTGTGCAGTTACTTTACTTGCCCTAAATGTTGTTTCTCCTACTTCAAGCACCACAAGGATGTTCTAGTTGGACAATCCACCAGCTCGAGTGGAAGTTGAGAAAGGGTTAGGAACAACTCGACCCGCTTATGGATCTCTTAGTTCATTAGGATTCAGTTCTAGCTCACTCTATTGTAGGCTTATTTTGATTTGTATCCTTAATCCTTCATGTAAATTAACCATCTTGAAAGAGGTTTTGTAATGAAGCTTTGCATTTTATTTCCTATTTTTCCCAAGCACACAATATTAACGGTCTAGTAGGTCATAGTTAGCAACATAAATAAGTCCCTACAAATCATAACTTGATAATTGTGAGATAAAATGAGTGCTTGTTAGGTCAATTGACCTCGAATAATATTAATTGAATTAATATGAAGGGACTTCAGTCAATAAATCATGACTTAAAGGATATGTGCCATGTTGGATGACTAATCGATCGTATTAGCTTATCTTAGTTGGCAATATATTCAAGCACTGGAGTGCCGTTATTGGCCATGAGTTTGAGCATCAAAGTGCTCGAGCACTTTCACTGGTGTGGGATCAAACACTCATGTAGGTTGCACATATGTGCCTTTGTTCGTGCAAGATTTTGGTGCCAAAGGCACTTCTTAGATACGGCCCACACAAGAGTTTGATGCCTAAAACACTTCTTGGACGTAAGGTCTTGGTATTGTCCGTGTAGAAGTTTGGTGTGTAAAATACTTCTTAGATGCAGCCCACGCAAGAGTTTAGTACATGGCTAGAACTTCTTGGACGTGCCCCATATAAGAGTCTGGTGCACAGCTAGCACTTCTTAGACATGAGGTTTTAAAGATGTTCGCGTAAAAGTTTGGTTCTAAAGGCACTTCTTGGATGTGGCCCACGCAAGAGTTTAGTGCATGGCTAGCAGTTCTTAGATGCAGGATTTTGAAGTTGTCTTTGCAAGAATTTGGTGCTGAAGGCATTTCCTGGATACAGCTTGTGCAAGAGTTTGGTGCATGGCTAGCATTTCTTAGACGCGGGGTGAGTTGGGAGTTCTAGTCTTTCACTGGCATTCAACAATTTGGTGGGTCATTTGGCATGCTCCCTCACTTTGTCCATGACTCTTTGATCTCTACCACTAGCCTGTCATAATTACTCCTACCTTTGGTAAGCGTGGGCACTGTGCTACTATAGCTTGCTGCTAGCATTCACTGAACCATTAGATCATGGGTAGCTAATGGGTTCCTAGATCTAACGGTGGCACTACATGCCATATAAATCGAAAGGGCTTTTCTCTCCCTCTCACTTGCCATTTGAAACTCAAAACTCCCAAGCTCTTCTTATTCATTCTCTCTATCATTCCTTGTAGTTGATCACTATTGTCTACTGCCATTGGTGCCATTCTGACTTTCTAGTCGTTGTTTGGATTTTGTTCACCAAAAAACACTTCCACACACATTATAGGACCTTCTGCTTTAGCTAATCATGGTAAGTCTTTCTCTTTTCAATTTGTGGTTTCTAGATTTTCCTGTTTTATTGCTTGTATGGGACTCATTTGATTGTGGTTGAAATGTCTGAATGTTGGGTAAAACTACCAACCTGTACATTTTCCTTTCGCCTGGTTTTGCTTATTTGCGTAATTTACCATTAGACTCTAGGGTTTCCAATTACCATTTCGAGTCTTGTGTTTATTTTATGGATTTATGGTTCCATTGTTGAGTCCTCTTTGTCTTCCAAAGTCTGGGTCTTAAATGAGGTGACCCAGGGTGTGCATGACCTGTAGCATAAGAAATCATTAGCCTTAGCCTTTTGAGTAGGGTTTGCTTGTAGTGATTTGACCATTCCCCTTTCTCTTTTATGTAGATAGGCACAAGTCATGGACATTGACGTCACCAATTAGTGAGCAATGACGAGCCTAACTCTCTGGCATAGTGGGTGGGACATCCTTGATGAAGTGACCCTGAGGAGCGGTGAGGTCGCTGGGGACTTCACTACTCGTTCAGACCCTACTGGGGACCAAGAAGCCACTGCAAATCAATAACCTTCCAATTGTCAGGTGTTCAGCCTATATGTTTCATCTATCTACTTCCGTGATCTTTAGATCATGGTTAGGACATTGCAAATCCCCCATGGATGTTGCCTCGTGGTGCCTTCCCCAAATAACTATGCTCCTTATCCATCTAAGGGGTTTATCACCATTAGCTTCCCATACCTCCCTGTGGGGCTTAGGCTTCCCATACACCAATTTATCATTAATTTCCTAAATAAAATCAAACTTACCCATTCCAGCTTAACCCCTAACTCTTACTCCTATCTTACTTCCTTGGTGTTAATATATTTGAGGAATAACCTCCCACCACCATCAGCCAAGGTCCTGTGCTACTTGTATAACATTAGGTGTGCAAGCACATCAGATGGGCTTTATTATCTCTTGGCCTGGCCAACAAAGCACAAGAAGATTTTGCCGTAGGGGGACACCAAAGGGGAGTCCAACATGGGGCATATAAAACCTATTGGTTTAATATCTCCTATCTATCCCTTCGTGATCTTCAGAACTTTGATTTTGTCCTCACCCTCGATGAGCAAGTTGAGGACATACAAGTTTAATAACTTATTCACATTTGTTTTATTGATTCTAACTTTGTCTCATTTTGCAGTTGGGACCGGTAAGAATCCAACTTTTGGAACTGAGGAGCTAGGAGTCCTAGACTAATTTGTTGCCTCAGACAATCTTCAGAATGACTTCCACTTCAACGAAAGCCTTCTTTGCTCTTACAAGTTTATACCAACCATAGGTACTAAGGTCATTAGGGAAATAGGAATTCGTTAGGTCCAACAGGTAGGTCCAGTAAACTTTGACAATTACAAAGACATCATGAAACTTATCCTTAGGGCACCACCATCTGACTTTGACAAGGGGGAGACCTTATTGGCTCCCGATGCCAATATAGCTCCTGTTGTTGGAAGCTACCCTTCGGCTTTAGCATTAGCTCCTTCATAAGAGCTAGTTCCTACCCTTTAACTCGAAGTGGAAGCTATAGTTGATGTCACCACCTCCTCTGGGCCCCCTGCTAAGAAGCAAAAAAATGGACAAGGGGAAGAAGAAGAAGGCAGCTGGCCACAAGCAGGTGACTCTAGAGGTGAAAGTCGTGGAGCAACCTACTGGGCCCAGGTCTAAGACTAAGGAGTACCTCAACATCTTTGTAGACAACACCGATGCAATCCTAGGGCCTCGTAATAGGATCCAGGAGTTGGAATCAGAGGACTCCACTGCGGGGGCTGGTAGCCTATGCATCTCATCATAGCCTAGTGGTAAGTGGAATCCTTTTATTCTGGTTCTTCTACTTTCTTCATAATCTAATTTGGCTATGTGGCTCTTCAAAACTTGTTAAAAATGGTGAAGTTAGACGAGAAGCTTCAAGCCCAGGAGGAGGAAAAGGCGAAGCTTATGGATGAGTTGCCAGTTGTCATCGCTGAAGTGCTGGAGTTGAGGGAAAAAGTCAAGGATGCTAAGACTACCTTATCTCACGAAGTGGCGGATCACGAGGTCATTGCATTGAACCTTGCTTATGATTAATGATCTAACCAAAGCGAGGATCAACTTGGACCTGGCTCACAAGTGTGCTGAGTGGGCAGTAAGTGAGCTAAGATCACAGAATAGCGAGGTGGGTTAGCAGAGCAGCAGGCAAAGGAAGCAGGGCGACGAGCCGAGGATGCTTTGAAGGAGTTGGAGTTAGAGATGGCTATGAAGGAAGTTACCCTTAGGAAAGAAAAGGTTACTAAGGTCAAAGTGAAGACTACCTCATGAACTATGGAAGCAACAGAGAAGGCAGAGTCCAAGACTAGCATCACCTTCTTTCACACCCTGTGGGAAAAACATTCAGAATTAGACTTCTCCCTTTTTGGCAAGGAGGCTCTTAAAGCCGTGGAGCGCTTTAAGAGGAGAGTTGGTAAGGCTAAGTCTTCTAGAAAGGATGCAGGGTGTACAGCTGGGGCTTCTTCTACTGAGGGTGCTCCTCAAGGAGAAAATGGCTCGCAAGTTACGAAAGTTGTTAGTGACTAGGTAGCGGATGTCCTTAGATCTCCTCCTTCTGACATTTTGCCTCAAGAAGGCCCAGCTCCTGAAGTTCTAGCTCCTTAAGCCATGACTTTCTATAACTTTGTATTTTTTGAACTTTAAAATGAATCTTTGGACTTTGTATGAATTAACTTTGTTAAAGTAACACAATGAATTTTCATTTACTCTCCTTAGCTTCCTTGCTTGAATACATGAGGCTTGATAAACTTGTGTAAAGACGAATGCCCAGTAAATTGCTTGAATTAATATTCCTTATATAATACATCACTTGCTTCTTGTGCAAGACTTTATTGAGACATTTGTTTAGAAACAAATAAAAATATAAGAATTCAAAGAATTATATGAATGTTTACACTTGTTCCTAAATAATTTTTACAAATATTGAAAAGGCTTTATTGATAGTAACAATGAAGATGTTCAACATTCCAAGCTTGAGGGAACTCCGTCCCATCTATGTCCACCAAGTGATAAGCTCAGTGGCCAATGACTCTCTTAATCAGGTATGGGCCCTCCCATTCGGTCCTAAGGTCCCCTCATTAGCCTTGCGAGTTCCAAGAAGGATAAGATGTAGAATGAGGTTGCCAGGTTTATAGCTCCGGAATTGAACCCTTTGGTTGTAATATCTCATGACCATTGTTGAAAGATCGTGACCTTGATGCGAGCTCTCTCCCTTGTTTCTTCTACAAGATCCAGATTCATGGTGAGTAATTGATTGTTATCCTCTGGATCAAAGGTAATTCTTCATTATGATGCCACCTCAAGTTCTGCTAGGATCATTTCCTTGCACCTGTATACCATCGAGAGGGGGCCTCTTCTATGGCTTTGCAAGGTGTGGTTCTGTAGGCCCAGAGCACCTTTGGTAGCTCATTTACCCATGCCCCCTTTTTGGCCTCAAATCTTTTCTTCAAGATCTATTTAATGATCTTGTTAACGACTTTAACTTGCCTGTTGGCCTACAAATGGTCTACGGTTAAGAAACTTTTTGTAATCTTAAGATCATCGCAGAACTTGAGGAACTGCTAGCTATTGAACTGAGTCCCATTATTAGTTATAATTTGCTGAGGGACTCCAAATTTGCAAATGATATTACTCCAAACAAATTTTTCTATTTTTGTAGAAGAAATCTCTATGAGCTCCTTTACTTTTGCCCACTTAGTAAAGCAATCTCCAGCCACCACTGCATGTTTGCAATTTCCATGAACTGTAGGGAGCGATTCTATCAGGTCCATGCCCCAAATCACAAAGGGCCATGGACTAACCATCTGTTGCAAGTAGGTTGGTGGGGCTCGCGGGATCTTTGTGAATCTTTGACATTTGTCACACCTCCTGACGAGTTCAGTGGCATCTTGTTTCATCGTGGGCTAGTGGAATCCTTGTCGAAGATCCTTTTAAGCTAAGGACAGCCCCCTGCATGGTTTCCACAATGGCCAACAAGGATTTCTTCCAGGACAGTATCACAATTAGGGCCATCAATGCATCTTAAAAGTGGGGTTAAGAACCCTTTTTTGTACAGTACATCATCGTAGATGCAATATCTGGTTGCTCGAGCTCACAATCTCCGGGCCTTAAGCTTATCCTCTGGTAGCTTGCCACTTTGTAAGTAGTCTAGGATGGGGTTCATCCAAGAACCTATCGCCCTAGCAATTGTCATTGAAGCATCTTTCTATTCTATGCTCAGGGACAAGAGAAATTTTACTGGGATCGCCCCCAGGAAGTCGGCATCCTTAGTCGTGGCTAGGCAAGCTAAGGCATCAACGTGCACATTTTAGGCTCGTGGTACTTAGTTAACCTTATAATGTTGAAACATTCTAGCAATTCCTGCACTTTTTGCAAGTAGGTAGTCATCTTTGATCCTTGAGCTTGGTACTCTCCTCGTATATAGCAGACAACGAGTTGAGAATCACTAAAAATCTTCAATCTTTCAGCTCGTACCTCTTTGGCCAGTCGGAGTCTAGCTAACAAGCTTCATACTTAGCTTTGTTGTTCATGGCCTGAAAGTCAAACCCTAGCATGCAGAGGATTTTGTGCTTTTCTGGATTGATGAGGAGCACCTCTGTCCTAACCTTTTGTTCGCTTGATGATCTGTTAACATACAGTTCCTAACTTGGAGCTTGTGATGTCTCCATTTCCTTCTACATGGGTCTGATGAATTCTGCTATAAAGTTTCCTAGAGCTTGCCCTTTGATCAGCAGTCTAGACTTATATTCAATTTCAAACTGAGCTAATTCAATTGTCCATTTAAGGAGATGCCTTGAGACATCTATCTTTTGTAAAACTTGTTTAAGTGGGAACTTTGTTAGCACTTTGATGCTTTGTGCTTGGAAATAGGGTTGCAACTTTCCCGAGGCAACTACCAGGCAGTAGGCAAGTTTCTCCATTGGCAAATATCTTATCTTCATGTCCAATAATCTTTTGCTCACGTAGTAAATGGGAAATTGAGCCCCATTTTCTTCTCTCATTAGAGCCATACTGAGGGCGTGTTGTGATACTCCCAAGTAGACAATTAGCTTTTTGCCTTCATTTAGTTTTGATAGAAGAAGAGCTCACCCAAGATATTGTTTGAGTTGCTGGAAGGCAATTTCGCACTGCTACGTCCATTCGAACCTCTTTGCCTTCTTTAGGATGTTGAAGAAAGGGACACATTTATCCATTGCTTTGGAGATAAACTTGCTTAACGTCGTGACTTGGCCATTCAAACTCTGGACATCTTTAGGCCTAGTGGGAGATCTCATGTCAACGAGGGCTCTTATTTTTTCAAGGTTTGCCTCAATCCCCTACTGTTCACCATGAAGCCAAGGAACTTTCCCAAGGCAACCCCAAATGTGTATTTGTGTGGATTCAGCTTCATTCGGTACTTCCTCAGGATTTGAAACATTTTCCCTAGGTTGCGAACATGGTTAGTGACTTGCTCAGACTTCACCAATATGTCGTCCATGTACACTTTCATTGTTTTCTCAATTTGATCTTTGGACATCATGTTCACCAATCACTGATAGGTTGCCCCTACATTCTTTAACCCAAAGGGTATCACTTTATAGTAGTATAATCTACAATTGGTGATGAATGAGGTGTGCTATTTATCTTGCAAAGCCATAGGAATCTGGTTATATCCTAGGTAAGTGTCCATGAAGCTTAGGAGTTCGTGTCCTGCCATTACATCCACAAGCTGATCAATCCTTAGCAGGGGTAAGCTATCCTTTGGGCATGCCTTATTAAGGTCAGTGAAGTCAATGCAAGTTCTCCACTTCCCATTTTTCTTCTTTATAAGACCAAGATTGGCTACCCGAGTGGGATAGTATACTTCCTATATAAACTTATTTGCTAAAAGCTTATGCACCTCCTCCTTTAATGCCTCGTACCGTTCGATGGTCATTAGCCTTCACTTCTGGCAAGCTAGCTTAAGGTGAGGATCAATATTTAATCTATATGACATGATCTTCAGGTTGATCCTAATCATGTCTTTGTGGTTCCAGGGGAAGACATCAAGATTTGCTTTGAGAAACTCTGTTAGCTTTGTTTTCACACCTGGGAATAGATTCTTCCTTAATTTGAGGCATCGTTCAATGTTTGCCTCATTGACTCAAACCTCCTCGAGTTCTTCCATTGGACCCATCATTCTTTCAACATCCACTTTAGGAGGGTCTAAGTCATAGCTTACGTTAGTCAAGCTCATCGATCATGGCTTTCCTCTAGAGATCACATGAATCTTCTTCCCCTTTCCCCCATTTCAATTGCATCTTTATAGCACTGTCGGGCCATTTTTTACTCTCCTCATATACATCTGACTCCATTTAGGGTTAGGAACTTGATGGTGAGCTTTTTTGGCAATATGACCACGTCTAGGTCATCCATCACTGGTCGCCCCAACACCATATTATACGTTGATAGAGAGTCAATGATCAAAAAGTTAGCCAAGGTAGTGGCTTAACAGACCGAATCTCCAAAGGTTATAGGGAGATTGATTTGCCCTACCAAGATTATTGTATCTCCTGTGAAGCCAAAAAGAGGTTCTGGGGAAGGCTTGAGCTAGTTGGGGTTTATACGCATCTGGTAAAAGCATTGTCGATACATCATATTTACTAAATTGCTCGTGTCAACTATAATTCTTCGCACTTCAACATTATCAATTTTAGCTCGAATGACCACAGCATCATTGTGCAGGGAATGTGCTTCCTGAGCGTCTTTGCTACCAAAGGTGATGCAATCAAAGCTCGTTTTGGCTTTCTTTGTTGGTCCCCCGACTTCATCACACCTTATAAGCAGGACATATCTTGCCTATTGCACATACCACTTGTGGGGCCTCTTTGAAGCTCCAACAATATGTGGTCCACCATGAATAGTGAATATGGTCCTCACTGAGGATGTCTTCTCATGTTCGGGAGTCTATTGGTGTTGATACTGAGCTAGTTGGTAAGGCCATTAAGGTCACTGTCTTGAGGGTCACACCACGTAATCCTTCAAGCAACCTCCTTTAATGAGGTCCTCAATAGCATCTTTAAGAGACTAGCAATCTGAAGTGTTGTGCCCGACTTTGTTGTGATAGGCACAAAATCTATTCTTATTTCTTCACTCTAGGTGAGCCTTTAAGGGCTTGGGCTTCCTGAAGTCTTTGTTGTCCCTCTCCATTGTAAAGATTCTTTCTGGGGTATTGGACAGGATGCTGTAACTATTGTAGTGACCTTGGCGTAGTGGTCACTCACTCCTGGCCTTCTTCGTGACCTGGCCATCAATACCCTCTTTTGGCCACCTTTATATCTTTCGCCATCATTCCTCTTCTTACCCTGACTAGAACCACTTGCCTCTTCTTTCTGATTCGGCATCTTTGTGCCACAAGTCTCCTCCCACCTTATTTCTTTAGTAGCTCAATGATAAAACTCACCCAAGTCTTTTACTAGAGACCTGTATATGCTCTTATAGAGCTTGCTGTCCTTACGGATCCCAACTGAAATGGCTGTAAGGATGCTCTCATCTGAAAGGTTCTCGACGTTGCAAACTTTGCATCTAAACCAAGCAATGTAATCCTTCAGTGACTCATCTCTTCGCTGAAAGACCATCGCGAGGTGGCAAGATGGTGTGGGCTACCTTTTCAACACCTTCTACTGGTTGAGAAATTTCATTTGGCATCCATCCCAGTTATGAATGCTGTAGGCAGGAAGACTTCTGAGCCACGTCTTGGGTATTTCCCCAAGTATCATAGGGAAAACGTGGCATTTGACCAGTGGGTTTGTAGTTTGGAGGTCCATTTGGATATTAAATGCATGCAAATGGTTGTAAGGGTTGGTATCCCCATTGTATGATGGGATGTTAGGAACTTTGAACCTTCGAGGAAGGGGTTTTGCTCTACTCTCTCAAGTGAATGGCATCCGTTCCTTATAACTACCTTGGTTGTTCTAAGCCCCAGGTCTTTTTTCTAGCTACTTCACCTTTTAAAGTAGCTCGCTAATCACTAGGTCCTGAGTCTCAGACCATCAGTTGATGGTGTGATGGTTTTGGTCATCCTCTTGATTATGAGAGTGGTGATATGAGGTTTTGTGCTTTCTGCTATGCCCTCGACCTAACGAGCGATGATCTGATATATGCCCTTAATTGGTCTCACTCGAGCTGCTTTCTCATTGTGAGCTCTGAGGTCATTAATTGTCTTCTTCATCATCTTCATGGACTCAATGAACTTCTAATCTCAACCGTGAGTTGGATAAGTGGACAAAACCAGCTCGTCGATGCTTTTCTCTAACAGTTTTCTCTTGTTGGGCCCTGAGCTGTTAGGGTCCTCTTCCGGGCATAGCATCCTCAATTTGTCTTTGTGCACTTTGGGCTTGTGCTTGAGCCAATGCTCTCACTGAATCAATGAACTCTCCATTGTGTTTTCAAGCATTTCTTGGCACTGGAATAACACTTGAGCTCCATTGGTGTCAAAGGCAACAAGTTGATAGGGAGTGAAAGATGCCATACCAATGGTAGCACCTATTGTTGGGGTGGCAAAGGTGCCTACCATAGGGAAGACTGAGCCTTTGACTGGTAACATTTCTTTTTGTTGCTGTACGTGACTATCAGGTTGGCCAGCGACAACGTTAAAGCTTCTAGTGGTTCTTCCTCTCGCCATTGTAACTAGACAGTAAACTAAAGAAAGAGAGAACACAGTTGGGGGCCCTTCTTCTAGCACCAAAATGTTGACGACAAAATTTGGTTTAGTGAACCCAAATCTTAGTCAACTCAAATAGTCTTTCAACACCCCAAACTATAAGCTGATGATACCAAATTTAATAGGAAAAAGAATGAGAAGGAGGAAGAACAAATGACACAGAAGCTTTTATCATGGTTTAGCTAAAGTCGATATGGCTCCTACGTCCATGGTGATTTGTATTAACTTTGTATGGTGGTTTTCTGTGCAGTTCAATAGAGTTACAATATCAATGTTCTCTCACTATACAAGTGCTCTCTCACTATTTTGGCAAAGTGTCTGCATGTAACTGCTCTTGTCGGTCCTAGTAAAGATATTAAAATTATGAAAATAAGTGGATCCTACCCTTTTCTCGTTGGAGAATTGTGTACACCAGTATCAAGGTTAACTTTCTTTTAGATGCGATATGTAGAAAGTTGATAATTAACAAGTGAAGATGATAAAGTTTGAATTTTAACAATAAGATCAATAAAAGTGTAAGTGGCAGAAATAATTTGAAGGCATAGTTTTTAAAGTGGTTCAACTAAAATTGAAACCATAATTCAAGTCTACTCCACTTGATCTTTCTTAGCCGAAACACCTTTGAATTAAAAACAAAAATTATCCGGATTGATAGGCTCTTGAAATGCCAGTCTTTACAAATAATATACAAGATGTTAACAAGTATCTTACTAACCTAGAAGAATTTACACATGCTCTTCTAAACCTATATAGATTTCTAACACCTAGAAATCTAAATAAAAGAAATAAGAACAAAAAAGGAATTGAAAATATAATACCAAAGTTTGAGATGAAAATCTCAAACAAACTGTAGTGAAACTTTGGGAGTCTTTGATCCAATAAGCTTGAAAAATTGTCAAAGATTGATGAAATAGAGAGAAAAATCGTTCTTAGCCCTTTCTCAAATGTTTTCACACTCAATTGTATGAAAAAATTGTGTGAGAATGTTTATATAGGAAAGGTAGTTAGGATGGAATAATGGCTGGAATCATCTATAATAGAAAAACTAAATTTTAGTTACTGCATCGATGTAGGATCGATTACAGTCTATTATTCACTAATGCATCAAAGTGAAATTGATGTATAGTCTATTGTACACAGTCTTCACATCGATTACCACATTGACGTAGCCGTATTACCTAACCTTCAGTAAAAAGTTTTTCTTCACACATCGAAGTGACTTTGATTGAAACATAAACATTTGAAAAGGTTCTTCAACACATCAATGTCACATCGAAGTATGCTGTTAAAAATTATTTTAAAAAAAAGCTGTTTTCTTTAAATATTTTCTCTACTTCATTGTTTGATTAAAAATATTGGATCAAATACTCTTTAAGTTTATTTACAAAAGATCCTATTAAACAAAATAAATCCTAAAAACTAAACTTGGATTGGATCTCTTGAATCTTGAATCAAATATCTTTGAACCAGCAAACACTAAAACAAATTGTCAGATGTAAAAATTATAAAAATTATTTTTCAACATTAAAACTAAGAAAAATGTATAGCTTAGAATAGTCTAGGCTAACAATCTCCCCCTTTTTGATGTTGATAAACAATTTTAGATAATGTTCAAAGTAAAAGAATTTTAAGGGAAGAAAGAATCATCTAAAATAAAGCTATGTGCTTGTTCTCCCTTTTTTGAAACATCAAAGATGATTAAACATGGGAGGCAAAAGAAAGAAAAAAAAATCATTGCTCCCCCTCATTTTATGAGTACATCGATTATGTAATCGATTATGTCAAAATTTTCAAAAAAAAAAAATTGATGTAACAATCGATGTATATGAATCAGAAAGTAGTATATCAATGTTGAATTCGATGTAATGTGTAGAAAATAGTTTTTATATATCTGGGTAAGCTTGTAATTATAATCCTACAAAAAAACTAAAAGAGCTCCGATGCTTAAGTCAGATTTTGCATCAAAATGACAAACATAAATGTCTTAGTTTAATTCAATTTCTTTAGGATTTAGCATACCTATTTCTCTTCTATTGAATATAAATCTTTTCTCATCTAAAGGTTTTGTAAAACTGTTTTCTAATTGAAAGCCTGTCTGAACAAAATCTATTAAAATATCTCCTTTTTGAATATGATATCTTAAGAAGTGATGTCTAATTTTAATGTGCTCAGTCCTAGAATGCATTACTGGATTTTTAGTTATATTTATTACACTTGTGTTGTCAAAAAAGTATTGGAATTTTCTGAAATTGCAATCCATAATCTAAAAGTTGTTGTTTCATCCACAAAATCTAAGCATAGCAACTTCTAATAGCAATATATTCAGCTTCAGTAGTAGATAATGCAACACAGTTTTGCCTTTTGCAAGACCATGAAACTAAAGAATGTCCAACAAATTGATAAGCACCACTAGTGCTTTTCCTATCTGTTTTACTTCCAGCATAATTTGTATCAGAATACCTTAATAAGCTACAACTATCTGATTTAGGATACCAAAGTCCTAGATTTTTAGTTCCTATCAGATATCTAAAAATTCTTTTAAGTGCAGATAGGTGTGATTCTTTAGGATTAGTTTGATATC
>JANHAO010018443.1:0-13598 GCA_026873985.1 Saraca asoca
GAACCTTTACTTTTTCATGCTTTGCCAAAAGACAATGTTGTTCTTCCTTTTTGCTATCAGCCTCAAATCTACAGCCATAGGTGGTCTCCAAGGTATCTAAAATATCTTTCACTGTTTTGCACTTTGAAATTCTTGAAAATTCATTAGTAGGTAATGTACTAACAATAATCCATTTTAGTTTAGAAACAAAAGAGTGCTTTCTTTCTTCTTCATCAGTCCATAAAAGTTTAGATTTTGGTTCAAGAGTTCCATTGACACAAATCATAGGATATTCATAACTTGATTCTAAAATTTCTAACATTTTAGTATCTACAGCCTCAATAAAAATCTTGATTTTAAATTTTCAAAAATCAAAATTTTCATAATCAAAAGAAAATGGGTTGTTCAAAGGTGGGCAATCAAAGAAAGTAGGTAAGTTTGAATCCATATTTTGATCAAACAAAGAAGTATTAAGAGCTAAAGCTTTAACACCAACTGTCAGGTCCCTTATAAAGAAATTAAATTGTAGAAAATAATTGGATCTTACCTTTTTCTCATTGAAGAATTTGTATACGCCTTTATTTTATTTTGATTCAATATTCAAACAATGAATATAGTTATGATTAGTAGGATTAAATGTAAAATAAAAAAAATAACAATTATGTAGTAAAGAATTAAAATTAGTAGACACGGATTTTTAAAGTGGTTCAACTTAAATTGAAACTACAATTCAAGTCTATTCCACTTGATCTTTCTCAACCGAAAGACCTTTTCAATTGAAAACAAAACTATCAGGATTTATAAGGCTCCTAAAATGCCAGTTTTACAACAAATACATAAAAATTTGATAGGCTTCTTACTAAGCTAAAAGAATTGGGATAAGCTATTCTAAACCTAAACAAAAATACAAGATTAACAAGTTCTTGCTAACCTATACAAGATTTTTATATCCCTGAAAATCTTAAAAACAAAGAAATAGAAATAAGAAAGGAATAAGAAATACAATACCAGTATCTGAGATGAAAATCTCAAACTATCTAAGATAAACTCAATAAATCTTGATCCAAGGCTTGATAGAATCTCAGAAATTAATTAGATAGAGAGAAAATCATGTTTAGCTCTTTTTCAAATGATTTTGCACTAAATTGTATGAAGAATTGTTAAAGAAATATGGTGAAAAATCATTTAAATAGGGAAGGAAGTTAGGTAGTTATAACTATTGTAACAGTCTATAACAGAATAATTAACTTTTAGTTGTTGAATTAATTACAGGTGGTTACAACTAATTAATCAGTGTGGTAATCGAAGTGTAGTCTATTATTTATAGTCTTCACATCAATTACTACATCAAAGTAAATGTTTTTCCTAACTTTTAGTTTGAAATAATTTTGGAAAACTATTTTTAACAAATCGATGTGAACATCGATGTATAGATTTTAAAGACATAAATCAATGTGTAAATTGATGTATGAATTGAAAAATAGTTTTCTAAAATTTTTTTTATTCAAATACTTTTTCTACCTCATTGTTTAGTTAAAAAGTGTTTGGATCAAAGATTAGTTGAATTTATTTACAAGAGATCCTATTGAAATAAAAATAAATCCTAAAACTAATCTTGAACCTCTTAAATCATAGTCGCATACCTTTGAAACCTGAAAAACAAGTTAAAAAAGAGCAATAAAGTATAATATCAAATAGTATGAAAATTTGATTAAAATTTTTTTTCAACATCAAAACTAAGAAATGTGTGTGGGGGTAATAAGATTGACAATCTTCTAATAAGGCTAACAATCTCCTGATAAGGTTAATAGTCAAGTTTAATATTGAATTTTGTAGTGTTTTTTTCACACGACACCAATTCCAATCCAAAAGTCTAACTCACATGGCAAAGCATTACAAAATTTAACCATATAATAGAACATTATCCATTTCCATTCCACTACAAGTGGCATAAGTGAATTTACAAAAGTTTTGCTTGTATAGTAGAGCTTTATACATTTTTTTCATTGAAAATTCTTCACTTATTTTTTTTAGAGCTTTACATATGGTTTTCTCCATTTTTCAGAGCATTATATCCTACCTTTTAACCTCAATCTCCAAACTTAACCATAACCCCTAATATCTCATCCTACTCATTGCAATCTTATTCTTAAATCCATAACCTACAACTTTCAAAAGAACAAGCACAAATAAGAAGACAATAACAATAAAAAAAAATGAACACTGTATGCATAACTTCAATAGATCCTTAATTGCAACCAACTTCTAAAGCAAATAGCTAATTATTTTTTGCTCATACCCACCAATCTCACCATCATGCCAAGAAAAATAATTGCACCCTCCCCTACCTTTGTAGCACCCATGAAAATGATGCCCAAGGTTTTCTTCTATGCATGAAGTTCTCAAGTTTGCTTCCACACTACAGTTGCAACATCAACAAGCTCTATTCTTGATGCTTGACACTTTAGAGGCTTCACTCTCTCCTCCCATGGCCATTCATTGGTCAACAAAAAAGAAGTAGAAAAGTTAAAAAAAAAAAAAAAACGGGGCAATAGTTTAAAGATAGGAAATAAGGAAAATAGGGTTTAAAAAGAAAGGTTGAAGATGATCGCTATACATAAAACACTCATTCAAAGCATTTCATCTTATGTGTATGTGCCACAATGGTGGCTACACCTAAAACACTCATTCAAAGCATTTCATTTTATGTGTATGTGCCACATTGGCATTCCAATTGCCATGATAGTAGTGTTGTCCTGAATTTAATGATTTAGACCAAAAATGGGTTAATTTTAACATTACAAGGATAAAAATAGATTTTCAAACTTAAAAGGGATCAAATGCACCCAATTTGAATATTAAGGGGCCAAAAATGTAAATTAAGTGTTAATTTTATAGTTATGAACTAAATATTTTTTTCAAGATTGTAATAGATGCTATTTCTTGATGGATTAATTTTTAAAGCTTTCTATTATTACCATTTATTATTGTTTAGCTTTTCTAAGCTTAATATCTTTGAATTGTTTGGCTAGCAATTTTAAGATTTATAAGTTGGTTTGAATGATTATTAGAAAAGAAAATTTGAATCATAGACTCTTGATTAGGTGATGCTTATTTAATATAGAATAGGAATATATTTATATTGCAAGTACAATCTTTACAATAGCTTTACTTAATGAGTTCTTTCAAATTTTCAATTCACATAGGAATATAATGTTTTGATTTAAAATAATATAATTTTTATCTATCAGAAGAAGGTGATTAGTATAGCAAAGTATTGATTGACAATAGGATTTGGTGATAAGTAATATGAAGTGATAGATTTAATTCCTTTAGAATAGGTAAAGGATTCTTTATTGATTTTTATAAATTACAATTTTTATCCTTCTGATTTTTTTTATTTTGTTTATTTTATTTTATATTTATTTAATTTTTTTTTGTTTTAACTATTTTCAAAAAAAATTAATTCAAACAATTTTAGTAGTTCAAAAAATTAGATCTATTCCTTGTGGGATTCGATAGTTGAAATTATTTTTAATGTATTACTTGTTAACCTGTATACTTGCACAATTGTGTTGATTGTTAAATTCCATAGCAAGTTTTTGGCGGTGTTGCCAAGGAAACTTCTCATGGCATGAGCACAATGGACAATTTGACAATGTATTGTCTTAAAGGGGAAAATTTATAACATTTTCCTAGGGTTAACTTGATTAAATTTGAACACGGGTATGAAAGAGTGACCAGTTGACCATGAGCATAATCCTCAAAGGTGGACCAACTGGTTAACCAATTTTTAAAGGATGGTTCATCAGTCGATGTCAAGTTAGACAAAACTTTATGCATGAAATTCTAGATCTCAGAATCCTAGTGCAATTGAGCATCAACCAAAGTTGACACCCTTTTGAGAAAAAGCCCTATGTAATCTCTGATGTAAAAACCTGAATCCAAGGTAAAATGATAGATCTAGATGTGTTCCTAAATTCCTCTTATCTCATTGTGTAGTTTACATTAAATTTAATTAGTTGAATTGTCTACATCATGATTATTACAATAATGCAACTAAGCCTAGAACCAAAGGGCAAAGTTCATGCTAAAGACATATTTATAAGTTATAGGTTTGAATAATTCCATTTGATCAAGTGAGAGGGATTTTACCCTTCTAACTCCCTTTTGTATAAAATGATATTTTTGAAAATCATCCTAAATATATTTATTGTGCTAGGTATTAGGAATATGGTTAGATATAACCTATTGGAATTAGGCTTAAATTAATGAAAGTATAAGCATTGAGATGTATGAAACCAGAATAAGTCATGAGATTATGAATTAGACCAAGAATAGAACTAGAACATATGATTTGATGAATTCAGGTTTAGGATGGAATATATAGGAATGGTAGATACATGATAGAACTTAGGAATTGCTTTTCTATATGATTATGTGCATGTATGATTGATTGAAAGTATGAAACAAGTTAGGGAAAGAGAATGTACTAATGGTACAAGTTATGGACTAATCCAAAAATCCTAACCTTGCATAAGCATTTATGCACAAATATTAGAAGTTTATGAAATGTTGATAAAGTCAATGATTAATGACTATCCAAATGTCAAATGAATGTAGATAAAATGAAAAATATTTCTGATTTTAAAATTGACATGAAGTCTATGAAAGAAGACTTTTACTCATGGGAAAATACCAAAAAGGGAAGGGGGACCACCCCTAATAAGGATTGATTAAAACAAAACTAAGTTATGAAGTAAGGATCGCAGATGAACCACTCTATGCAAAGTAAAAGAAAAGATTTTATTTATAAGATTTGAAGAGGAGACTTACAATTTGAGCTAAACTTTGGAATGCTCCTAGAGAAAGTTAGGAGAGGGGAATGAGCAAATGATCTGTATTTCAGATCCTACCCTTACATTTGGGATTTGAAGCCTATTTATACAAAATTTCTAAAATTCAAATTTGTTACAGTGACAGATCTTGATTTGGAATCTTGCTTTTATCAAAAGATGCTAGGGAATCTTTTGACTTCTTTTGAAAGTTGCCCAAGAATCTTTTGCCTTCTTTTGAAAAGATGTCAGGGCCAAAAAGCTATTTTGTCTTCTTGTGCCAACACTTCATTTGAATTTCATTTGTTTAGAATGTCATCTTCATTTCTTCTAGCCAAATTTGTATCTTTATTTGAATTTCATTTTGCTGATATGCCATATTCATTTCATCTGAATTTGAATTTGCATCTCATCTTTTTGAAATTTGAAATCTTGTTTGGACATTACTCCAGACTTCAGTCTAAAAGGCCAAAGCAGTTATCTTCATTTAATTGAGCATAATCCTCCTCTAGCTTTGTTGAACTAGAAGGGCTTGATTATGCTGATTTTTCTACAAATTGAAGGAGAATCTCTTGTAACTTCTCTACATAATAATCCTTTGTTGAAGTATTATAGATACAATAGCAACATTTGATCAATTGTCTTGAACTAGGACAATCTTTGGATCATTTCATATTTTGAAACTTTGTAATAAGTTCATTTTCGGTAGGGAGATTGATTTTGAATTAAAATCCTAAGGTGGATTTTAAAGCTTGAAAAATTCTCTTTTACAACAATTTGTGATAAATATATCTCCAATAGGGAGATTAATTTTGAATTAGAAAACAAAGGCAGACTCTTAATTTGAATTCTCCTTTTAAGTCTGGAGGTAGACTCTCTTTTTCCCTTTTGATGTAGAGCTTAGAGAGAGACTATTGATTTTATCTCTTTTTCAGAATCTGATGGTGGATCCCGAGTATTTGAATTCTTTTCCTTGGAGTCTGGAGGTACACTCTTACAATTTGACCCTATTTCCCCTGCAAAAAGAATTGCAAGTTTGGAAATTTAAAAGAGAAAAATTATTTGATAATTTTGATCAAAAAACTGATAAAGTTAATTTAAAAATTGAAAATTGATTTGGAGATTCTTTGATTAATTCTAATCAAAAGTGATCAAATTAATTTTGAAAATTGATATGATTTTGAAAACTCTAATAAAGAGTCAAACATCTTTGAAATCTAAATTTGATCTGAAAAAGAGAAATCTTTTTGGTTGAATTTGCAAGAACAAAATATTCAAGTGTTTGAAATATTGATCAATGCTATAGGAGAGGACCCAAAACATATGATTTGCAAAATTTCATTTAAAATATCTTAGGTAGATTCATAATCTACCCAAAACTGTAGATTTTGATAAATCAAATTTGAAAATTTGAAGAATTTTGAAAGATATCAAAGACATAAGTTAAATGTTTAAGAGATCTTTGATAATTATTTTGAAATTAATTTGTAAAAACAATTCTAGTAGATTTGTAGTCTACCTTAATTGTAAAATCATTTGATAAACTGATGAAAAATTAGTTTTCTTTAGCATACTAGTATTTGATAAGTAAATCCAAAGTAAACTGATTTTTGAGTAAAATTGGAGTGAAATGGAAAATTTCCCATTAAAATATCAAAGTAGAATTGGAAAACTTCCCATTCTTCTTTGACTTCATTTTGGAAAAAATTTCTAGTAAAGGACCAAAACTGTCCTTCTAGATAAAGAATTAATTTAGAAATTTATACCTGGTATTTTGGTTGAAGAAAAATAACCAAGTATGTAAAAGAAAAAATTTTATTTTGAAAATATAAGGTGTTATACTAGGTTTCATATAGTCCCAATATGTATATCTAATTGGTTCATAAGCTATGGAAAATATTTTGCCTACTGAGGGGTTTGGTTTGAAATTGATTAAATTTTCTCAATCTAGATAACAGAATGAGAAATAATTTGAAGACTATCTATACTAATATGGTTAATGATTACCATTGAACCCATATCAATTACGAGAACTCTTTTTGTTTTTAATTTGTTGACAAAAATGTTAATTTTGGAAATCATTTGGTTATGGCAATTTTCAAGCCATAAATCTGGTTTCATTTAACGAATTTGAAAACTAGTTTTTGTCCTAGTTTCTCTATTCCTCCAATACATAACTTTGATAAATTGAGATTTGAAGATAAACAAGAAATATTTGATAGATTTCTAAAGAAATCAAGGACATAATTTAGACACCCCAGAAATCTTTGAAGTTGGGTTTTTTCAATAATTTGGTCAACAAATTGAATTGCCTTTTCAATTGGAGTAATGGTTCCTTGAAAGTATAATGAGCAAGAAACCTGATTTTTGTTTAAAAATGAGAAATCTTTTTCTTTGAAATTACAAGACCATTCTTATGGGTAGTATCTAGAAAAATGTTCAGGTATTTGAAAAGTTGATTGTTTTGAGAAAAGACTCATCAAAAACTGAAAAAGGCATAATTTGATGAATGAAAGGAGAACCTAAAATAACTCTGTTAGTTAAATTTTTAACCAATAGAAAGTCTATTTTAAAATCTTGAGAATCATTTTTGAAAGTAACATTTGAAAGTTTGAACTGGATTTGCAACTTAGAACTGTTAGCAGATCTCAATCCTTTTTTGGTTTTTTCAAAATATTTGGTTGGTACTAATCCTTTTTGGATACAATTAAGATCAACTCCCATATCAAACAAAGTAGCTGTCTTGATTGTATACTCATTTTCAACAATGAGTTCTATTGAAATGTACCACTTTTGCATTTGCAAAAAGGAAGTGAGCCTGAGAACATCATTTTCATTAATGCTTTCATTCTCATCTTTAACCTTATTTTTACCTTTTCTGAGATCAAAAATCATTTGTTGTAAATAGTTTTACTAGGCTTTCAAAACCTTTACTTTTTCTTTAAGGACTTATTTCAAATTGAAGCTCCTGTAAAGTGACAAGTTCATCTTCTTCTAATATAAATCTTTCTAAAACATTTTTGAAATCATATTTGTTCAAAATTAATGGTTTTGAAGATTTTATGAAATTTGGTTTTTCAAGAATCTTTTGAAATTCTTTTAGATAATCTTTCTTTTTAATATCATTTGGTAATTTATAAATAATGTCAAAAAGAAGATCTTGTTCTGTTATGAGAACATTTAAAACATTTTGGTTTTTAGATGATACTAATTCATTAGAATAGTAATCATCTTCCTGGATTTGATAGGTCTCTTAAACTTGTTTTTTACTAAGTTCAAGATTCCTACGTTTCTTATTCAATCTACAAAATTTAACTATGTGACCTGGCTTGTTACATTTATAACAGACTGTTCTATTGTCTATATTTGAATCTAAGTTTTCCACTGGTTCTACTTCTATTGTTTTGCTTGGTTTTTGCTTGCTTTTTTCCTATATCTAGATTTGTAGGTTTTTAGACAGGTGAAACCTTATTGATCACAAAAAATCTTAACTTTCCAAGGTTAAGAGTCCTTCCTTTGGCCAACTACCTATAAATCTTATTTTCCTAGTAGTATTTGAGGATTTCTTTCTAGACATAGGCAACTAATAGTCCACAAGTCAGTTGATCAGATGGGATATTCCCATTAAATTTGTTCCTGATTTTGTCTCTAACCGTTTCTCCTAAAGGTCTAGGGAGTCTAGCTAGAAATTTATCTTTCCAAAAGGGTTGATTCTTATTAGCCCTAGAGTAAATTTGACTAAATAAGGTATCTTTATACCATCTAAATTTGCTAAGGGTTTCACGCCTTAGATTTAAAAGTATTTCGATTGATTTATCTTTGCCAAGGCTAAGGTTTCCTATGGTATTTTGGGGATTTGGTAAAGGTGCTACCTTAGGTTCTTCTCCCTCAGAAGCTACCTTAAACACTATTTCAGAAGCTTTTTTTATGGCTTGAAGATTTGTACTATAGATATCTCCTAAAGGTTACTCAAAGATAACTACAGAATTTTTTAATTTCTTATCCAACAAGCTAGTCTTGGCTATTTCTATTTTATTTGTCCAATCTAACTTATGAGATCTATTGAGCTGTATTTCATAAGGTTTGGATAAAGGTTGATCTATTTACTTAGAAGTACTATTTAAGCTACAGGTTTTTCCTATTTGGATAGATTTACTAAGAATTGGTTGTTTCAAAGTTTCAAGTGGAGATGAAAGTTTAGAAATAATCATATCTCCTTTAGAAGTTATTTTGGTTTGGATAGTCCTAGTGGTAACACTAACCGAAATACCAAAAGGATAATCTATTTCTGGTTTTCCTAAGGCATATACCTTAAACCAGTCAAAAAAATGGAATATCTGTTTTAAACTCCTTTATGAAGTTCATCCATTTGTCATGAATTTCATCTAAATCTTTTCTTTGAAAATATGAAAGAAACCATTCTCTTCAAGGAGTATTTTCCTCTAAGTAAAAGTCTTCTTTCATAGATTTCATGTCAATTTTAAAATCAGAAATATTTTTCATTTGATCCAAATTCATTTGACATCCGAATAGTCACTAATCATTGTAGAGCAAGATGGAGATAAAGAACCTTGAATTTCTTCATCTTCAACTTGTTATTATCCTTTTGAAATGTCTTTTGAATAACTTGGATTAGCTATCCTAAAGGTATTATCTATTACTCTAAGATTGACAATAAATAAAGACCTTTTAAGGCTGGATATATTTATCGACAGAGTTGAACTAGAAGCTATGGATCTTCTAGGATTTTCTAATTTAAGTAGTTGTTTAGGTTTAATCACCCTAGGTATTTCTAGACTATTCCTATCTCTAAAAAATAGATCTACTTGCCCAAAGTCATGTTGAACTATCCTAACTACTCATGAGCTAGTAATTTGAGGACGGGTGGCTTTGATTACTAACCATTCTTGTGGGTAATCTATCTTATCCCATAGAGTTGTAAAAGGCTTTTGTATCCTATTTTTCTTTGAATGGAAGTTCTCCTTTTAGGTTTCCCCATCTATTTGGGAGGCTTTTTCTCTATTTGGGGAGTTATTTAAAGAAGTATTTGTAGAAGATAAAAATTTGGAAGACATAACATTTGTCATATAATTTGACATATTTGTAATAATTTTAAATATTTGTATATATTGACGGTGGAATCTGGTTCTGATTCAAACTCTGGCTAACTAAAGGTTCTTCCAGTCAAGCCATGAACTGGTTCCAAGATAGATAAATGTATAGATAAAGCAAGAGAATGAGGAAAGAGCAATAGAAAATATAAGGCTTTTAATGCGGTTCGGCCAAATCCGAACAGAACTGGACCCTACGTTTACGGTACTATGTTAATCTGAATATACTTTTATAGAGTTTTGATATATAAGCCTCTCTCTAATGTTTATCCCCTTCTTGTATTTATAGAGAAGAGGAGGTTACAATTGTAATTTGTAATAACTCTATTACATCAAGTATTTAATATACAAGACAGGACAGATAGACTAATTGCTGTAATTCAGCTACTACAAATTGCATCCAGTAGGTGGGCCCCATATGTCTACTGGAAAATACATGTGCTAGTCTTCTGCTCAGCAAGCTCTTAGGTCACTGATCGTACCTCACTAGCCAAATCCTTCGGTCTGGAGAAGTGTCTGTCTTCGAGATAGTGAGGTCAAGCTCGCTACATTGGGAACGAGCTCGAACTAAGGAAGTCGTTGTGTGGTGAGCTAGAAACTTGACGTTTTGACTGTTACTCGAGCTAGAGCCTTATTGCACTTGGACCATTCACTGGTCTATCAAGGCAAATCTGGATTTCTCATATAACATAAGTCCCCCAACTCCTAGTTTGCTTTGCGAGCTAGGAGTTGAGACTCTTTGATAGTCACTCAATCAAAGTCTTCACCGAGATCGTCATTTCATTTATTCTAGGTCATGTTTCTTATGGCACGTGTTTAATAATTATTGATAGGTCAGCCTTAATCTTTTCTGAGGTAATAAATGATGGTGGTTAGGGAGATTAATCTGGACCCTTTGGTAAACCTGGGCCTGGCCTTATTTAAGGGATGAGTGATCTTTTTTGCCTTCTCATTGAGCAAACCATGAGGACTCCTGATAAATCTCCATTATTTTTGACATTCCAGCTTTCCACCGGGGTGTGTATGGCCTGCTGGATAGAAAACTCAAAAGATTTGGCTTCTCTGATAACATGGAGGGATCTCAGATTACGTCCTCTCAACTTCGTCATGAGGTTTTTTTGCTTGGCCAGCTAGGCTCTTACTGTTTCTTGAGTTGCTCTTTTCGTGAATCGGAAAAGAGCTTCGGCCAGGAAAATAAGGAGCTGTAATGCTCTTTCCCTCTCCATTGGTGAGGGTTGAGTTGAAGGAAAGCTTGTCATTGGGGAAGGCTTTGAGAGATAAGTCTGGGGCTCGAGTAGGTCCCCGGGCTCTAATCAGCTAAGGTGCATCCCATCAGTGGGAGCTTTCTTCTCGGGCAGTGATCTTCCTTTTAAAGGGGACTAGATGTAGCTTATTTTGACTTGTATTTTCTTTTCCTAATGTAATTTTACCTTATTGAGGCCTTTTTAATGAATAAAATCTCCCTTGCAATTTCAATATGCTATCTTTAGTTTTCTGTATCTGTAATAATGCAAACTTTTTATAACTTGTGACAAAACATTTAAATAACCAATCGGTGAAACCTTCTCGAACACAATGATCACAAACAAAATATCTCATGCATAAGTATTGTCAAATCCTCAAAAAGGATTATACGTAATCAAAAAGTCATATGAGAGCTACAAGCATCTGGTCGCATGCTGCGAACTGGGGCGACCTCATTGCCTTAGGCAAATAATTAAGTCATCAATTCCCTACACTTCAACGAGCGTACTGCTATGCTAGCGTTGAGTGTTTAAGAGTGCCTTTGCACCCTAGCGAGCATGCAACTATACTGCAAAGTGAGTTTATTTTGAGCGCCTCCACACCTTAATGAGCATGCAGCTATACTGGTTAAGTGAGTTTATTTTGAGCATCTCCACGCCTTAGTGAGCACATAGCTACACTGGTTAAGTGAGTTTATTTTGAGTGTCTTCACGCCGTAGCAATGCTATACTACTTGTGGTGGTCTAAATGTTGGGGTCAGTCACTTTTGGGCTTCTTCGCAGTCCATCCAGCTGAGTGATTATCTTGGTCCATATCACCCCTCTTTTTCCCGTGAGAGGAGGTAGCTCTATCTTCCTTCTTGTCAGACCTTTTCGAACCAAAGGTCTCTTCCCATTTGATCTACTTAATAGCTCGCTTATAAAACTTGGTGAGATCCTTCACCAAGGACATGTACAAACTCTTGTACAACTTTCCATCTTTGTGAAGTCCCGTAGAGATTGTTGCTAGCATGGTTTCTTCAGATGAATTCTCCACTGAATTGGCCTCGAGCTAGAATCTTGCAATATAGTCCTTTAGTGACTCATGCTTATGCTAAAAGACCATAGAGAATGATAGGGGGCACAAGCTACCTCTTTAGTGCTCTGTACTGGTTGATAAATTTCTGTTGACAATCTTCCCAGTTGCAAATTGAGCGAGCTGGGAGGCTTATGAACTAAGTGCGAGGTACACCTCCTAGTGTGGCTGGGAATACCTGATATTTGATTAAGGGATCAATTATTTACAGGTCCATCTAAACATTGAACAGGTCTAGATGATCATATAGGCCAAAGTCCCTATTGCATAATGGAATCGTAGAGACCTTGAGCTTGAAAAGGAGAGTTCAGGTCTCCATCTTCTCAAAGAGCGATGATCGCTCTTTATAGAGGGCTCGATCACTTGGAGCTCAAAGATGTTCCTCTAATTGGGTTATTTTCTGAAATAGCTCTTTAACCATGGGTCATGTGCCCCAGATTGCTAGCTGGGAGATGGCTGAAGTCTTTGATCCTCACGGTCATAGGAGTTGCCACTTGGAATTTGCCTTTGCGAGCAACAAGCTGGAGAATTCTCTTGGTTGGGACCGCCCAAGCGTCCAACTTGCTACTATTGGTGAACATTCAGGGGCACTGTGGCTTTGGCCTATCTCTGCACACCCTGTGCTAATATCATAACTACTTTAGTCAGTTCTCCCATCATGTTTTCCAATTTTTCCTGACGTTAGAGCCAAATTTGCACTTCATCAGTGCCATTGGCAATGGCAGTTGGTTGAGCATAACTAGCTAGGGGGAAGCCAGCGGTTGCACCGATGATGGGAGTGGTAGAGAAGTTTGTTGTTGAGACATGCCCTTTTGGAGGGTTGAGTAGTGCATTTGAAGCTCTGGTAGCTCTTCCCTTAGCCATTATAGCAAGAAATGAACCAAAATAGGAGAGATCCTCACATACAGTGCCAAAATGTTGACGTTGGAATCTAGTTCTAATCTAAACTTTGGCCAACTAAAGGTTCTTCCAGGATCTCAGGCCATGAACTGGTTCCAAGATAGATAAATGTATAGATAAAGTAAGAGAATAAGGGAAGACCAATAGAAAACCAAGGCTTTTAACGTGATTCGGCCAAATCTGGATAGAACTGGACTTAATATCCACAGTAGTGTATTGATCTAAATATACTTTTATAGAGTTTTGATATATAAGCCTCTCTCTAACATTCATCCCCTTCCTGTATTTATAGAGGAGATGAGATTACAATTGTAATTTTACATGCAGTAAATCTATTACATCAAGTATTTAATGTATAAGACAGGACAGATGATAAATGGGAAAAAGTGCATGAAAATAAGATGGTTTTAGTTCATTTTGTTAATAGTATTTTATGTTTTCTTAATGTTTTTGC
>JANHAO010018444.1:0-13678 GCA_026873985.1 Saraca asoca
TTTTAAGGATTCTTGCTATGATTTACAATGATTGAATGCATGTTTAGTGATCTAGGAAGCATTGGACTCAAGTTAAGCTAGTTCCCTTGGTTGGTTGTTTGTGTGTTTGTGTTGTAGTTTCTATTTTGCATGCATGTTAGTGTAGCTTAGTTTCTATCCAAACCAACCCCCCCAATTGCATCTCCTAACTAGATTGATAACATTCATAAATGGTCTTTGGGTTCGACCCGATGTTGCTCTATGATACAAGTAGAGTAGAGAAATCTGGTTTTATAAATTACTAATTCGATGCGTCTCGACACTCGCATCAGACTCTTCCTCATTCTACTGCTCATGCAAATAGTGGCCTAATGAGTTACGCTTTTTTCTCTTGGACTTAATTTGCTGTGGGGCCTTCTCTAGCCTATTTTACAATGTTGGTTTTACCCATAACATAAGCCCTCCAACTCTCAGTTTGCTTCGCGGATTGGGAGTTGAAATTTTACTATGCAATCAAAATCCTTGCCTACAACCTCTGTCGAATTGTCATTTCAAACTCAAATCTTTCACTTCATTTATTCCGAGCCAAATTTTTTTGCTACGTACGGTTCCCAGCTATTGGTGTGGTAGTTTCATTTCTCCCTGAACCGTTTGATCAGGAGTACTCAGATATCCTCTAGATTTTTCAAGAGACCAGACTAGTCTATTTAAAGCCTAATGGCATCCTTCTTTCTCCATAGAAGAGCTCGATGGGTGCCTTAACTAAGCCCCTTATGTTTCTGGTGGTTTGGCTTTTGATGAAGCACTTTAAGGCATGCATAGCCTACTATAAGAGATCAAAAGGCATGAATAGCCTACTACATGTGACTCCTATGGATAGCTCTTTTTGCTGGCTGCGAGGGAGTCTTATGCTAACCTTGGATTACTTCCTCATGGCTTCACTGTGAGACACATTCCTCCCAACCACACCTTCTAGCACTTTTTGAATTCTCAGTCCCAAGGGTGAGGCTGAGAGGGAGCTTTTGGTTGAGGAGGCTGCTTGGAAGAAGAAAATTGGAGATTTAGTGAGCCCCCTATACCTCCTGTTGGTTGAGGTTCCGCTTCTAGATGCCAATTTTCTTTCCCTGAAAGCAATAACTATAGCCATTGTACTTCGATGTACTTTTGAACCTTCTGATGTAAACCTATCTTGTCGAGGTTTCTTAATGAATGAACTCTTTGTGAGTGTTGCATTATGTTGAATGTTCTACTCATATAAGCAGTCGTACAAATCCTTGCAAATTGTAATTGAGTGAAATGTTCAGATGGCCAATTAGTTGCACTTCAATTTGTTAATAGGTTCTAAATTAGTGGACTATGAGTGAATAACATTTAGGCAAGTCACATGAGAGCTGCGAACCTGACCACACAAAAGCTGTGCTCTATAGATTGCACTGTAGTGCACCGTTACCTTATGGACTGCATGAATTTTTATTTATGTTGACAACTTTTTAGCTAAAATAAATGAGTTTATTTTTAGTGCCTCCCCATGTCAGCAAGCTTGTAACTTCACTGGAGTTGAGTTTATTTTGAGCATCTTCACGCCTCAATTGGATCGAAGGTCACAGTTGGATAATGAGTTTTTGGGATGAGCCCCGGTGTCTTAGCTTAGAAGTTGGCAATTATTTCGGGGTGAGCCCCGACACCTCAACTCAAAAGCTAGCAATCATTCTAGGATGAGCCCCAGTGCCTCAGCTTAAAAGCTGGCAATTATTCTAGGAAGAGCCCTGGTGCCTCAACTCGAAAGCTGGCAATTATTCTGGGATGAGCCCCTGCACCTCAGCTCAAAAGCTGGAAACTATTCCAAGATGAGCCCCAATGCCTCAGCTTGAAAGCTAGCAACCATTTCGAGATAAGCCCTAGTGCCTTAGCTTGAAAGCTGGCAATTATTCCAAGATGAGCCTTAGTGCCTCGGCTCAAAAGCTGATGAGCCCTGGTGCCTTAGCTTGAAAGCTAGCAATCATTCTGGGATAAGCCTCGACACCTCAGCTCGAAAGTTAGCAATTATGTAAGGTCACATGAGAGCTGCACCTTGGATATTTTAGAGCCTAATGAGTGGCTGATCCTATTAGTATTAAGGATATTTTGCCCTCGTCATGATATTTTGTTGAAAATTTTACTCAGTAATCAATACAAAAAATCAGAATACTTTCATTAACCTTTCAAAATACATCATAAAATGGTTCTTATCATATGGATCTCTTCTTGCCCAGGGTCTCACTGGGATCGCTCAGATCGCTGGCCTGAAGGTTGCACCATGTACCCTCTTAAGTGGCCTCTCTTGATCAGGTCCTCAATGGCGTCCCTAAGTTGCCGACAATTCAAGGTGCTGTGCTTAACCTTGTTGTGATAAGCACAGAACACTTTCTTATTTCTTTGCCTATAAGGGACCCTTAAGGGAGTGGGTCTCCTAAAGTCTTCCTTTTTTCTTTTTACAGTGAAAATCCTATCCTGGGAGTCTGACAGGACACTGTATTACTCATGACGAGCTGGGAGTTAAGGTCGCTCAACTTTGGGCCGATGGGACTTCTCTACAGGCTACACATCGAAGTGGTCACCTTGATCCATATTGCCCCTCTGCTTACTTTTGGCGGAGCCACGCTTCTCACACTTCATTTTAGACTTTCCCGAGCCGAATGTTTCCTCCCACTTAATTTGTTTAATAGCTTATTCATAGAACTTGGTAAGATCTTTCACCAAGGACTTGTAGAAGCTCTTATATGACTTTCCATCCTTGCAAAGTTCTATGGAGATTGATGCTAGCATGGTTTCTTCATATGGATTCTCTACTGAGTTAGCTTCAAGTCTGAACCTAGCAATGTAATCCTTCCTGACTTATGCTTACACTGGAAGATCATTGCGAGGTGACAAGGAGGGACAAACTACCTCCTTAATGCTCAGTATAGCTGATGAACTTTTGCTAGAACTCCTCCCAACTACAAATCGAGCAAGTAGAAAGGCTCTAAGCCAGGCCCAAGGCATACTTCCTAATGTAGTGGGGAAAACCCAACATTTAACCAAAGGATTGACTATTTGCAAATCCATCTGAACATTAAATGCATCTAGGTGGCCAAAAGGATTAGTGTCCCCATTGTACAGAGGAATCACGGGGACTTTAAGCTTGAGAGGGAGGGACTGAGCCTCGATCTCTATGGAGAACGGTGACTTGTTCTCATAGCAAGCTCGATCATTGGGAGCTCAAAGATGTTCTTCTAACTAGTTCATCTTTTCATACAATTCTTCCAGTAATGGGTCCCACACCCTAAATTGTTGGCTAGAGGATTGCTGGACCCTTTGACCCTCATGGTCACAGGAGTTGTGACTTAGAGATTGTTCTTGCGAACGATGAGTTAGGGAATTCTTTTGATTAACCCTACTTGAATATCTAGCTTAATTTTGGTGAACATTCCTAGGTGTCACGATCTCAATTTGCCTTTGCACACCCTGAGCTTGTGCTTGTGCTAGCATTGTGATTGCTCTAGTCAGCTCTCCCATCATATTCTCCAATCTCTCTTGGTGTTGAAGCCAGGTTTGCATTCCATCAATGTCATTAGCAATGGCAGTAAGTTGAAAAGAGCTAGCTGGGGGTAAGCCAGAAGTAACACCTATGATAGGAGTACTGGAGCAGTCCATTGTGGACATATGGCCTTCTAGGGGGTCAACCAATGCATTCAAAGCCCTAAAAGCTCTTCCTCTTACCATTGTAGCAGCAGAAGACAAACCAAAAAATAGACAAGTCCCTACAAATGATGCCAAAATGTTAACAATGGATTTTGGTTCTACCATAATCTAGCCAACTAAAGAGGTTCTTTTGTGAGTTAAACTATAATCTAGTTACAGATATGGTAAATGGATGGGGAAAGGAAAGAGGAAAAAGAAGAACGATAGGGAACACAAGATTTTAATGTGGTTCAACCAAATTCGGACAGTATTGGATCCTATGTCCATGGTAATGTTATAACTTCTAAAGAGATTTTTACAGAGTTTAAGTATTTCCCCTTGGAGTTACTTACAATGGTCTCCTCCCTCCTATTTATAAAGGCTGGGAGGTTACAAATATAATTTTACATGTTATGAATATATTACATCAAGCATTAAATGTACAAGACAATATAAACTTTTGCAGTTTGCCTCCTACAGGCAGCTTTCTACAAGTGGGTCCTTCTTGTCTATTGAAGTTATGAGGTGATGTAAGCTTGTCTAGCATTCCTTGTCACCAAGCTCTTATTTGAGTGAGGTGCCTTATTTCATAGGCTATATCTAGCTCGAGGTCGCTGCTACCTTTAGTTAGAGAGGATGAACTCTGTGAGCTCACCTTTGATGATACAAGGTCATGTATAGCAAGATGCGAGCTGGATCTCGCTACTTAGAAAGTTAGGACTCTCCTGCATTCTATGATGCAAATAGTGGCCTAATGAGTTAGGCTCTTTTCTCTTGGACTTAATTTGTTGCGAGGCCTTCTCTGGCCTATTTCGCGATGCTGGATTTTACTCATAACAAATATAAAATTTAAGTGTGAGGGCAAGATTTTAGATATGCTTTGTTTGTGTGTGGAAAAAACCTAATAAAAAAGAACTTTGATTTCCCTTGTTTTTTGTATTTTTCGTTGCTGATTAGTTTTTTAGGCCTTAAATAGGTTGCAATTGATTTTAATGGTTGCATAACATGATCGGATAAATTTTCTTACCTCTTAATTATTTAATTTGATTAACATTGTGATAAAGCTAAAATGTTTATGGATTGATTTTGGTAGACATATAACCTGTGAGATTTTGAGTCATTGTTGATCTTTTTTATCAAGTCCCTCTTATTTATTGTGTGTGATTTTCTTTCATGAAATTTTTACTCTAGAACTTGCCTTGAATTTTTGTAAAATTATATTGGCACTTGCATGCATGAATATGATTGATGCATTCATTGATTAAGCCACTTTTGCCCTTTTAGCCTACCTTGCAATGTACCATTATTGAGCCCCTTTAAGCCTAATTGATCTTTTTCTTGTTATGTAGCCCATTAGAAAGTCAAGCCTTGAATGTCTTTGCCTTTTCCTAGCATTAGGCATTAGTAGAGTATTTAATTCATTTGTACGATAGATTCTTGAACAAATATGGGGGTGTGCTAATTGTTTAGTGAAAAGACAATTGTGATTCATTTCAATGGTCAAGAAAAAAAAGAAAAAAAGAGCTCAATGCAAGTAAAAAGAAAGAAATCAAGAGAAAGAAAAGAGAATTGAATTTTAAAGAGAAAGAAAATTTCCAAAAAGAAAGGGCTCAAAATAAAGAAAAGTAGAAAAAAAAACTAAGAAAAGATAGGAGAAAAGGAAAAGTGACAAAATGTGAAAATTTATGTAGATTTTAGTTTTTAATTGCTCCTTTGCTTGTTTGGATCTATGCCATAATGCTCTATTAGTCTATTTGGTTTTGCATTTTTATATTCATATCATTCCTTTCCTCCTCTTTTCCATTGGCCACATTACAACCCTTTTGAAGTCCTTTTGATTTGTGATATGCATGTGATTTAAGGAGTGGAGATTTGATGATAAGTAAGCCTATAGTAATGCATTTTCATATATTGAAATTGAGTGAAACATTTTCCTACTTAAAGATAAAGGGAGTTGCATGCAGAGCTAAACTTGTGAGGGTCTACCAAGTTAATCTACTTACCTTTTAAATGAAATTACTTTGCTAGTTGGATTGGAGTTTTGAGCTTTCAAGTATATGCTTCATGAGATGCTATGGCTGATAAAATTTTGGTTGTTTCCTTACTTTTAGTTTTTCAATCTCATCATTATTGAAAAGTTTAGAGTTTGAGTCTAGTTTAGTTTTCTTTTGATGTCTTGCTGAGGACATGCAAGAGCTAAGTGTAAGGGAATTTGATGAACATAATTTATACATATATTATATCCCTTTATACTTAGTCTTTTGTCATGTTTTTGTGCTTGATTAGATACTTGAAATTGGTTTTGTGGTTTATTTAGTTTTTATGCTTAATTGAATTTATTCGATAAATTTATAGTGTTTCAGACTCTTTCAAGTTTTTGGGTGATGGTTGTCAAGACAGTAGTGCTGAACTACCTAAACTAGCAACTAGGATGAGTCCAGGTCATGTCCACAAAGACCGATGCTCTACTTTCTATGTGTTTGCAGTATGAAATGAGGGGGTTGGTTGTCTAATTAGAAACAAGGATTAAATTAAACAGGTTGCATACAAAACAAGACATAATCAAAATGAAAGGAATTTAAATGCAGGAAAGCTCAATCCAAGGGATTCTAGTAACCAATTCATTGGCTAATCCTTGATACTAATGTTTCATTCCCACTTTGACTGCTTGGCAAAGAAATTAATCAAGTCTAGCACCTCATTAATCCTTATTAATTTCCTTTTAAACTAGCCAACCATGACCAGCATCTAATTAACTCTTATTGCTAAATCAATTGAAGCCAGCACTTCAATGAATTTATCAATAGCTTTAATTTCTAAATATATCAAGTTTGATTAATTAATTCACCCTAGCAACAAACTAACTAATCACCCTCAATTCTTAAGTAGAATTTATTTACCCTAGTAACAAATCAACACCTTGAAAAATCAAACTAGCATTAAATCACACTAAATAATTAATTAATGGGCCACATTAACTAATCATCTAAGGCAACTATAAGCAATAAAATCAAAATCAAGAGAATTTGTTGTTGTTTGAATCAAGAGAATTAATTGATTTATTGTTGTTTGATTTTGCAACAACTCTTATCTCAATTTGATTCTCTATTTTAATGCTAATAATTTCTTTGGATGAGCCAATTATTTAATTATTCACTGTAATTTGCTACTAGCTAAATTTTCATAGGCAATTTGTTATTGTTTGTGACTATTTGGTTAGAGTAGTAATAGGGTTTTAATTTATTGTTGGGGTAAGTCAATTTTCCTAGGGAATTAGAGGTAATTAGTAGAGTTACTGCTAGGATAATTTAATTAATTAGACTTGGCATTTTCAGATATAAATATTATCAGTAAATTAGTTGAGGTGTTGGGTTTCAACTGATTTAGCAATAAGGTCTAATTAGGTGTTAGCAATAGATGGGAAAGTTAGGAAGAAATTAACAAAAATTAATTAGGTACTAGGTTAATTAGTTTCTTGGCTAAGCGGTCAAAGAGGGAATAAAACAATAGTATCAAGGATCAGTCATATAATTGGTTGCAAAAATCCCTTAGATTGAAGCTTTCTCATTTGATTTTTTCTTCCAATTTTTTTGGTTTGCTTTGCACTTTAACTATTTATTTTAATTCCTATTTTAATCAGATATCCAACTCCCCATTTCATACTATAAACACGTAGAAGCAAATCACTAGTCTCTATGTATTTGACCTAGACTCATCCTAACTATTAACTTAGATAGCTTAGCATTACTTTGCCAATCTCGACATCCATCACACATGCTTAGATTATAGAATGAAAATAAACTCCTCACCTTAAAATTGATGAATAGGTTCAGCAAGTAAAGGGCTATGTGGGTTGCATGATTTGATTTTTGTATTAGTTTGGCTATGAGATCATGTAAGTATTAATTTGAATGGCAAAAATTGAGAAAAAAAAAATGAACCTAGTATTTTTGGGATGGGATTAATTACTATGGGAAAATATAGGAAGGAGTTTCTTTGCTAGATTCAACCACTAACGGAAGAGTAGGTGTATAAAGTTTAAAAATTTACTTGAATAAGTAATAATTATATTATGATATGATTCTATGAACTATTTGCTTGCTAAATACCAAGACCATAGATGAAGAAAATTACTTGCATGTTTAATTTTAACAGTAATAAATCTTGAATGAAAGTTGCATGTACAAAATCTTGAATGATTGAGTCAAATTTTTTTGGAGAAATATGGATATGTATGTTCAACCATGAAAGAGGAAAAAATGCATGAGGTAGATAAAATTTTAGTTTCTTTAGATTGGTGATTTTAGAGGCCGAAATTCATGATTTTAATGTTGAGAAGAAATAGGACTAGCTTAAATTGCCTTATCATGAATAAATTATTTCTCTTAAAAGAAAGAATGGCTCTAATGGCCAATATGACTCATGTGAGAATGATCGTCTGGCCATGTTGTTTATAAGGAAAGACCATGTACATGACAAGGATGATTAGGAAAATTTATTCAAAAGCATGCTATATAAATAATAAAAGTGGAGATGGCTAAGGTTGGTCAAGGAAAGATAAGGGGGAAACAAGGCAAATAAGGTTGGACCAAAAGAAATAAAGGGGAAAAATGTCATCAAGCTTATGCATGCATATGATTTGGTTATGCTTTTCTATGAATATGATTATGAGAACGGATTTGATTATGCTCAAGCATGAATATGATTATGAGAATGGATCTAATTATATTTATGCATGAATATGATTTGATTATGCTTATGCAAATATTTATATGCTTTTACATATGATGTGAATAATTGTGCTATGTATACAATGCAAATACTTATGCTTTTTGTATTAATGCAAATGAATATGCTTATAATACACCTATGAATGTGCTTACATATAAATGCGAAGATTTAAAAGTGTTAATGCACTTGTGCATTTAAATTTGTGCAATCCAAATATAAAAATATAAAAAATCCAATATAAGCAATTAGATAACATTTCTAAAATAAGAAATGTGGCACAAAAGTATGCATGTGAGTGTTGTATGTAAACCTAAAAGAGGTTAAGAAATGAAACACTAAAGATGACTGAGATTACTAAAGTATGTTCCTAAGGAGTTTACTTATTAAGTTTATATGACTTATCACTATTATCATTTTTAAGTTTATATGACTTATCATAGTTATCATTTTTTAGGTATTGCTCCTATTCCACCTCCACAAGATGTCAATGTATAAGGATACTTTGGTGACTACCATGACCCATTCAATGGGGATCATCTATGTTTATTTCCAATATGTGTTATTTATGGATTTGCATGGGAGCCATATTGTATATGATGTTAGTTGTGAGTATCTCGTAGGGCCAGATATTCTAGTTTTATTTGCTGAGGGATATTTTGATACGATATTTTAGTAGATATTTGATGTTTGATTATTTTGTATAAGGCCTAAACATAGCTCTAACCTCATCATAGGATGACTCTAAGTTATTTGTGTCTTTTAGGGAAGGAGCCTTGCAGGGACTAACTAGTCTAGCTCTCCAATTATTTTGGGATGGGGGAACTTTACACATTTATTTTGATATGAGACCTTTTACTTTGTTTTGATTATATATATGATCATGTTTACCAGTTTTATATCTCTTGTCTTATGAAATCACTTGTGTACAAACAAAAAGTCTACACCATTTCACTTACATACATTTAAGAAAATTAAATAAAGTAATTTGATTATATGATAGACTTATGAAAATCATAGTTAGTTAAGGAATCTAAAGTAAGACCTATGCTAATCAAGAAGGTATTAGGTGGGGTATTAAAAGAGTTTGTCATCATCAAAGGGCTAATAATTGTCAAACTCAAAGGGTTAGTAATTGTCTTTTGATGATTACAAACTTCTTTGGATGATATTTTGTATACTTTGACAATGATAAAAGCTTAGGAAAGGACTTGCATGAATATTAGAAGGTAGTTCTAGTGTCTTAGGCTTAGTCTTAATTTAGAAGTGTTTGATATTTAAAAAAAAATGTTATGGGTATATGCCTTAACACTTTCCTAGCAAAATCCCTCAAGAAAAACATTTTAACATAAAAAATTGGGTTAACATGGAGATGAGGCAAACAATCCACTATTAAGGGGTCAACAATCCCCTATTAGTGATTTTCCCTTCAAATTTGGTAACATTGGGCTAGTAGTCGATTGTCGACCTCAGGTAGTCCAAGATAAATCTAGCAATCAACTGCTAGTTTCCAACAGTTGATTGTCGGGGCCCTATTTTGAAAATTTATTGGTTTTAATGCTCTTTTTGTTTTGAAATGCCCCTACTCATTTCTAAGGGGTACAAATACATTTTCATACTTAAATCAACTTTAGAACTCTTCAAACACACAAGAACAACTGTCTATTGCCCCTCTAATTGATTAAACCTTAGTTTGATCTTCTTTGATTCTCTTCATCTCCATTATCTATGCTTCATGGTGTAATCAAACCTTTGAGTATTCTTGAGCTTGTAATCTTCATTATTCATCATTTTCTTTCTACTTTGGGTAAGGAAACCCTAGGGAAACAAGAGTGAGCTATCTCTTGGTGTTGAATGCTTTTAATGAGGAATTTCAAAAGGAAATCCTTGTGTTAGGAGAAAAAATGTTGTAGAGAGTTTTTCAAGTGCCTGGTTCCTACTTAAGGGGATAGTGGAAGAGAAAAGCCAAGCTCAATTGAGCTTGAGAGTGGATGTATCCTTAGAGTGGATCTCTAAGGCTAAACCACTATAAATCATATGTTTGATTTCTCTTACCCTAAACTCTTTGCATTTCTGCAATCTATATTGTGAATCTTATCTAGCTCTTGTTGATATTAATTAGCCAAGGTTGTAAGGTTTAGATTGCTTGATAAATCTATTGAAATTGTTAGTCTATTGTTTCCATGTTGATTGAGCTTTTACAATATTGAAAATAAGTTTTGGAAAAAATTTGGAAAACTAGTGAAATACTAAAACCCAATTCACCTAACTCTTGGTAGAATCCTAGGCTACAAAATAGTGATGAAGGAGTTAATATTTAATCTACAAACAACAAAATAATGCATACATTTTAACATAAACCACTTAGGAGATTTTCTTAGTTAGACACCACCTCACCACTTCACATTTGAACACAAAAACTTAAAATATGATAGTTGGTGAATGGTACCCATAAAATTACAAAAGTAAGAATAAGAAATCAAGCAACAATGAGTTAGGTGATGCTCTCATTCTTCAAACAATACGAATTCATGTCTAACTTGAGCCAACTTCAACTTTAAAATATTTGTACACAATAAATACATTAACATTTGTTACACTTTGCACTTTACTATCTATGGTTTAAGACATTTTGGAATCAAGCAAGAAGGTCTCAGATATATTAACATTGATAGAGAAAGTTTGAATTGCTTTTAACCAACAAAATAATGGGTGGACATCGGTTAATTAGGAGTGGTTGACATGGATATTTTTTACTAAACTAGTTTTTTGGTTCAAATCAGTGTAGAGGATTTTCGGATGGTTAATATTGGTTTAAACTTGATAAAAGTCTTTTTTTTTATGTTTTTTGGTGGTTCATATTACTAGAAGATAGCGCATGTAATTATAAAATTGTAACTACAATTTCAAAGTTTAATGTAAATTATCTTGCAATTTTCATGACTCATATATAATACATAGTTTCACATAGTGAAGCATGAATTCATAAAACATAATGAACTCATATGCAATTATTCTCTCTCTTTTACTTTGCTTTGTACTACAATACAATGAATTTAATGAGTGAGAGTGAGAAACTGAAAAGTGGTAGAAGGCTAGGATTTGCTTGTTAAGCTTAGGGTTTAGATAATAGGAAAACACAATAGTAGATAAAAGCTTTATTTGATGTGGAATAAACTTTGGACAAGTTTTCTATAAATTGATTTTTTAAAAAAAAATTAGTCATTTCAAACATGTCTAAATTTAACTACTTTTAACCGCTCAATTTTGTTTAATTTGATTTGTTTTTTGTGGTTTGATTTTTTTTACCTAGCCTTATAAAAGGAAATCGGGGATCTTTGATAGAGAACTTTTGATCAAGAGAAAAAACAATTTCCTTAACTCCTATAAAAGAAGTGCTTGTAACATCCAAATGATAAATAACTCAACCATGCAATATAACTAGTGAAATAAGGATGTGAAATGTAGGGGCCTTGACCACAAGACTAAAAGTTGTTAATACCAAGAAGTTGGTGAAAGCCTTTGAAAGCCAGGCATGCTTTGTAACATGTGGTAATGCCATCTAGATGTCTCCTGATGCAAAATATACCCATTTACACTCAAAACATTTTGTGATGAATTTGATGGAATTAATTCCTAAGTGCCTTGATTGAGTAATGTTGTAAATTCTTCAAACATAGTTACATGCCAATTTGGGTCTCGGAGGGTCTGTTATACATAAGTGACTCAACAGATTGAGGTAATGGATAGCTAACAATGTTTTGTATTTGTCTGGGTTTATAAAATTGTTCATGGAACATGTGCATATAGAGGTTGAGGGATTAGAAGGGATCATTTAGGAATTAGAATGGTTGACATTGTTAGTAAGAGGGTTGTTAATGTTGGAAGTAGTGGATGAGAATGCTAAGATGTGGAAGTATATATAGGCATAGGCAATTAAATTTTAGCCTTATTTGATTTCCACTTCATAAATTATAACCAATCAAAATATTACAATAACAATCTTCTAAGAAAACAAGAGGTAAAAATCAAGTATTTATCTTTCAAGAAATTGAGAGATAATTATAAAGGGAGAACCATTATATCTTTGGATTCTCTCCCACAACGCTATAAATCAATAGCTCATTTGGGTCGTTCTACATAACATTTGATGGAAAGAAAAATAACGGAAGCTCTAGTTGCTTCCAAGCCCTCAATTGTTGGTTGAGAATAAGCTTTTTCTAGCTTTCAATTTGGCAACAACTTATAAAGAGAAACATTAAAGCTCTGCCAAATTGTTGCCTTAACCATTTAATGCATCCAATCATTTGAAGTCATTTTGATCTGTGAATGAACTTCATCAAGCCTTAAATTAACAATAACAACAACAAGAAGTTGAATTAGTTGACTAGTTTGGTTAGGCAGTCAATCTCTTTGATGAAAGCTCTTGTAGTATATGTTAGCAAATATATCTGTCAATACTAATCGTTCCTTTTACTTTTTCACCTATTTTTCTTATTTCTCAACCTTCTCAAAGCCTATATGTATAAATAAAAATAAGTAAGTGTTACATGGACTAAGAGGTTGTCGAGTGGATTGACATAGACTGCTGACTGTATTTAAATTTTTTTCTTAAGTCTTTTTACTTGAAAAAAAATAAGTTTTAAATTTATTATCTTCTTCATCAAAGTTAAGGGCATAAAAAATTCTTTCACAAAAATGCAATTTTTGGTCCCTTAACTTTCACTTAAATTGCAATCATGTCTCCTAAGTTTCATTTAAAGCATATTTACCCTCTAACTTTTGAAAAGCACGCAATGTTACTCAGTAGGCTAACTCTATTTGATTATCTAATAGAGGTGCATACATGGCATCCAACTTGGCATTTTACATGGCTAATATATTTTTGGGCTCCTAATAACATGGTTTTCTTTTCTTTCTTTGTCTTCTTTTCTATTCTTTCTTCTTCCCTAAGACACCCCTTCTTAAAAACCTAACACCAGTTCTTTCCCACCATCTCTACCTTGACCAGAATAAGCCCAGCTTCAAGCTTGCAAGTGTGGACTACCAAAAATGTTCAACAATCGTTCATTAGTGGTCTCACTAAAACATATGATAGTTGGGAGCTTGTTAATGATAATGAGGGTAAATGAGAAACAAAGAAAATTTAGGAATATGGAAGATATAGGGGAGAGAGAGAGAGAGAGAGAGAGAGAGAGAGAGAGAGAGAGAGAGAGAGAGAGAAAGAAAGGAGAGAGAGAAAGAAAAAGAAAAAAAAAAAAAAAAGACATAT
>JANHAO010018445.1:0-13596 GCA_026873985.1 Saraca asoca
CCCTTCTTCAATCAATTTGGATAGTTAAAGTGTAAAAGTTTCAGTAGTTGAAAAGAAGCAAGACTTCCCTGTGGGATCGACCCGTGTTCGTCGGTTCTCTACTACATCTACGTCGTGCACTTACGGAAATAATTTGAAAAGCTCTTATCACAAACTCTATGGTGCATTAGTAAAAACTAAGAAAGACTTAAAGCATGCAAACAAAGAGAAAGAAAGTTTGCTTGAGAGAATCAGTCAATTGGAAAAAGAAAACTATGATCTAAACTTTTTAGCTGAAAATGTAATGAATGAAAATAAAGTTTGTGATCAATGTAAAATTTATAAATCTAAGATAGACACATTAACTAAGGCTTCACAAATAGCAAAATGAGATTAAATGATATGCTGCAAAATCAAACTAATTTCCAAAATAAAACTAGTTTAGGATATAAATAGCAAACTAATAGGAGATTAAAGAAAAGATCTAAAACTACTAAACCAAATAGAAAATTCAGTCACATTACTTATTTTTACTGTAATCAAAAGGGACATCATATTAAGCATTGCCCTTATAAGAATGGAACATATTTGCTGAAAACAATTGAGAAACTTGTATAGTTACCAAAAGGTTATCTTTCCATGTTTACTAACCAATATGGACCCAAAATCCATTGGGTACTACAAATGCAAGTATAGTTTCATTTTGTAAGTCTGTGTGAGAGAAATAGAAGCAATTCATGATGCTGGAAACCGTTGCTTTCACCACAAGACTGAGAAATGCTTAAACCTTTAATTTTCACACTTTCATTTCTTGTGCTTGATTATGTTTTGTATCTTGTAAATACCAACTTAGACAATGGAGCTTTCCTTAAGTTCATTTTGTAGGTACACCATATGAGATTTGGGGTATAAAATGTGTTAAAGTTGATTAATGTTGATAAACATATAATATGTTAAGAGTTTTGGAACAAAATTGTATGAAAATTGATTTCAAGACTCACTGAATCAAATCCTGAATCGATTCAAATTTTTTCAGTTTTTTTGTGAGTTTCTAAATCAATTCACAAATTGATTCACGGCGTAAAATTTTATACTATAAATTGATTTAGAAAATTTTTCAATCTTTCGGGTAAAACTTAAATTTTTAAAATTTATTATCAAACTAAATGAATCGATTCTTGAATTGATTCACAACCTGATGTATGCAAAAATAAAATGATTCATACAATAAGTTTGAAATTAAGTAGAATCATTATTTTAAGGGGAGATTAATATCATAATAAAGCTAAGAATTATCCTCTAATCCCTTTACCCCTATTATATGATTTGAAGTTTAAACCTTGTTATTTCATTTTGATGAGGCATTATTACTTTTAATGAAATTTTAGATTAGATCTCAAAGGGAGAATGATGGGATTTTAGATAAGAAAAATAAATAAGGAAGAATCATGAGACTTTGAAGGGAGAATATAGACTTAAGGGGAGTAAATAGAAAGGTCTTCATTTAAAAATTTTAAATGTATGCATATTTTGATATTTATCTAAAATCGTTTGTCACCATCAAAAAAGAGAATATTGGTAGCCTTGCTAGCATATATTCTTCAGTTTTAATGTTGAAAAATAATTTTATTTGATGTTACGATCTAACTATGTGCTTTGAGTATTTGTTCATTTTGTAGATGTAAGTTGATTAAGTGACATTCAAGATATCAAGAGATCTAATATTAGATTTAGTGTTTATTGATTTTTTCTATGATCTTTTGTAAGTGAATTCTAATCTGATTTGATTCAAGTAAATTTCTTAAAGCACTAAAATTGAGGTAGAAATAAATCACTTGAAGTAAGCTAAAATAAAATATTTTTCAAACAAAGTTTTCAAATGATTTTTCACAAATGCAAGTTTTATAAAAATCTTTTTTTTTTACTATGTGAATCGATTCATTGAAAAATTGTGAAAATATACTCAAATCGATTTAACAATCGATTCATGAACAAAAGTTTTGAAAAATATTTTTTATTAAAGGTTAGGAATTTTTCCTGAATCGATTTCCTAATTAATTTATAACTTAATTTCATAATACTATAATTTGATTCATGAATCGATTTGATCAATAACATCTTTATAATATTCATAGATGAATCAATTCACAAATCAATTCATTTGTTGGTAATTGCTACAAATCGATTTGTGAATCGATTCAATAACAAAAAGTTAGTTATTTTTTTGAAAGTCGGTTATAGCAACTATAAATACCCCTAACCTTATTTTATACTCATTTTGTTTTCACAATTTCTCATTTCTTCAAGTGCGAAACTCAAAGAGAAAACAAAGCTTTACCTATTTTACATCTAGCTCATCAGATTTTTCAATTCAAAGAATCTTGAATAAAAATTAAACAGAATTTACATTAGATATTTGAGATATTCATCTCAAACCTTGGTATTATATTTCTTACCATATTTCTTGATTACCTTTTTGATTTCTAGGTTGATAGGAATCTGGTTAATCTTTTACGATTTCTAGGTTGATAGAAATCATAGATACAAAAGAAAAGATTGATCTTCCCTTTATGTCTTCTTTAGTTGTGAGGTTGATTACAGCTAGTAGAAGGTGTATTGAATTCTTGGAATATCTCTAAATTATGAGATTGATCATAGTCTATAGAAATAGAAGAATTGTTGTATCTAGGTTAGCAAGAGCCTGGTCAAATCTTGTATTATAGGTAGGCAAGAGTCCAATCTAAATCTTGTGTAAAGTGGTGTGTAAGAGCCTGGTTAATTCCTATGGTAGTTAATAAAAGTGTTCATCCAATTGAGGATTGATCCAGTGGATGTAGACTTAAACTATGATTTCAGTCTAAACTCTGATATACCATTCTACTGCACTTTTGCACACTTAATTTCTGTTGCACAAAAGATTTTTGGTTTATTATTTCTAAACTCTGATATACCATTCTACTGTACTTTTGAATTCTATAATTCTATTTAATTACTAATCTGGTACTAAAATTGAATTTCTAATTATATTAGTGACTCCAATATTTTCTTGATCATCCAATAAAGTCTTTTTGAAAAATCTTGTGAAACAAGAATCCAATCTTAAAGTAAAAAGAGTATAGATTTTAAATTTGTAAAAAAGGCAAGATCTTGATATTTTTTAGGACCAACAAACTGTTCCAAGCAACCATTTATTATCTATATAAGAGTGTTTTACTCTAAGTTTTCATGCCTAATATTCTGCTTTCCATTAAAGAGTTTTGAGGACTTTGTTATATCCTAGGGAAAAACTCTTTTTTATATGAGAGGCTACTACACTCAAGAAAATGTAGTTACTGCATGTTTCAAAGTCATTCTTATTAATATCTTATCTCATATTCTATAATTTTCCTAACAATTTAAGTGTAATAATCTTATAATGGAGACAACTTTAAACACTACTATTATGATGTTCAACCTTTAGGATATGACCAAGTTAGATCACTTTAATAGTTTGAATTTTACAAGATGGAATGACAAAATGATTCTTCTACTGACAACTCTCAAGGTATATTATATACTTAATTAGGATCTCTAGCTTCTCCTGATCCTAAACCTGACAATTTTGATGATGCCAATAATGAAAGAAGAAACATGAAGAAGATGGATTAGTTTGTTATGGTCATATTTTGAATTCCCTTTTGATTGTTTGTATGATTTGTACACTTCAATGTCATCATCAAAAGAAATTTGGACTACACTGGAAATTATGTACCAAAATGAGAAGAAAGGTAAGGACAAATTCTTATCCTTAAATTATTTTGCTTTTAGAATTATTAATAATATACCCCTCATGGATCTCCATGAACTACAAATATCAATTTCTTGATTATGAGATTTGGGCATGAAAATTCTTGATTCACATCAAATGAGAGCAATTTTATCAAAGTTGCCTCTTTCTTTGAATAATTACAAGAAAAGGATTTCACGTTCTACAAAAAATTTAACAAGTAAACAGTTTCAAACACATCTAAAAATTGAGTGTGAGATTCATGCACATGATGCTTTGTTACTAAATTCAAAAGTGATTGGAAAGGATTCTAAAATGACTCAGAGCAATTTTAAAATCCAAAAAAGTGGTGGATTTAAGAAAAATAAGAGGAAGAATAGGTCCTATTTTCATTGCAAAATGAAAGGACACTACATTAAAGAATGTTGGCACAAATTTGTTGAAATTAATAAAGATGATTTCTTTGGAAAATCCAAACAAGCCAATTTGCTGGAGGACAAAGACAAGGAACTTGTGGCTATGGTTTCAAATATGCATATTGGAATGATCAAGGAACTGAACTTGGTTGTTGTAATTAAAAGCATGGATTGGTTCCTTGATTCAAGCACAACTGTGCATGTTTTTAACAACAAGTTGCTTTTGACATCCTATATAGAATTAGATGAAGCAAAGGATGTATTGATGGGAAATTATGATTCTGCCATAATCATAGGAAAAGAAACTATTACTCTTAAGTTTACTTTTAGGCAAAAGCTTATTCTCATGAATGTGTTCCATGTTCTTGAAATTAGAAGAAATTTAGGGTCTGTTTGAAAATAGTTTTTAAAAACTATTTTTTGTTTTTGAAAAAAATAAAACAAAAAAACTTCTTTGATAGGGCTGTTTTTAAAAACAGTTTTGAAAATTTTATTCTAAAATATTGTTTTAAAAACAGTTTTTTTAAAAAACAAGAGATGGCTATTTCAAAAATAGTTTAAAAAAATAAAAACACTTCCAAACAAGCCCTTTGTTTCTACAACTCTATTGTGCAAGAAAGGATGTAAGATTGTATTAAAGACAAATAGTATAATTGAATCTAAGAATAATATATTTGTAGGAAAAGGCTACTCCTAATGACATATTCAAACTCGGTATGAATAAAATAAATGTTAGTTCTACTTACATTGTTGAGTTTTCTTCTTTATGGCATGATATGTTGGGAAAATTGGATCTAAGCATATCAAATATATCGATTATATGCATCAAGTATGTGCAATGAAAATTTTAAGATTTTCCAAATCCTCAATAGTATTGTTTACAAATTAATTCATAGGCAAGACAAAAATTAAATCAATAGTTTAAATAATATCTTCTCAAGAGTTATTCTCAAAATCCTCGATCAAATTTCAACTTGATCTTTAGGCAATTCTATGAACTTTCAAATTAGCCCTATGATCAAGTCTCTTGAATTGTCCTTAGATAACTCCTTTGAATTTGATCTCTAATATTAACGATGATCCACATGAACCATTTTGATATAAAGCTTCTACTAAGTTCACATAATAGGTAGAATAGAGAAATTAACCATTCAACTTAAGAAGTGCTAGCTCTCTAGGGAATCACAAATTTACTAGGGTGATATTGGTATTTGAATGAAAAGAAGAGGTGAAAAGTGAGATCACAAAAAGAAAATTGGTGCATAATACATGTGCTAAGGCTGAATTGATATATATTTTTAGTTTGACCCCTCATTTTTAAATAGAAGAGTTTAGAGCATAACTAAGAGTGAAGGAGCAACATGAATGATGCACAAGCTAAGGTTGCTCCTTGCTTGTGTCATTTGCTCACTTAGTGGATCAGTTACACAGCTAGTGCAATCCCTTTTAGTCTAAAGAGTCTACACTCCTTGACCTAATACTCCTTTTTTGTCCAGCAAGCCCAAATATTTTCTTATTAGTCTAAACTCATAAAATCTCTAATGTAATCATTATCTAATTATTTTAATTAATTTAAAGTAGTAAGGAACCATTCTTTTTCTCGAGATTTCCTCTAATGTTAATAAAAATGTTCTACAACATTTAAATATTAATAATGAAAATTTATTATTATTTAATAATTATAATCTCCATTAGAATCATTAAATCTTTGATTAATTAATACTTCTAATTGCATTATAACACTTAATTAATTATTTCAAAATTCTAAGATATTCTCCTAATTCAACTCTTGAATTCATGATATTTTGCATTCTAACTTTTTCTTTGACTTTGGATCAAAAAGATTCTATTATGTGTAATCTATTAGGTTTCCATGTATATTGACAATGAATTTATTTACAAGGTTCTAGAAAGCTCAATTGAATTAAAACTCCTTTTCAATTCAAGCACAATTTATCCAAATTGTTCAAACAGATTCAAAGGTCAAGATTGGTTTCGAGCAAAGTGTCATGACCATCCAAATTCTAGGAAAAGATTTATGGAAATCAAAACCTTTCGTGACAAAATGTTAGGTGTAATTTAATCCCTTTATCTCTTGATATTCAAATTGGACTTGGGATATGATTCAAGTGTTAACTCTATAAATGTCCAATCTAGGATATATATTTGACCATGTACTATCTCACAATCATTCATATATAAAACTCCTTTTATGTAACATTAATTGATTATACATAAAATTTCTTTTGTATCATTAACACATATGCCTATGATTTTGATCATAGCACAAATATCAAAATATCTTTAGAATATCATTCCTTGTTACCAAAGAAGATGAATTCCATCTTGATTAATCACTATCTTTCATGTCCTTTATGGTGTACCTAAAATTATTCATATCTACTCCTTAAGAGTACAAGCCTAGAATAAAATTAATATACACATGACTCTATATATAAAATACTATGTTAATCTCAAGTCTAAGGATCATTTATACCACCTTTCATATAAGAACTTTGTTGACACATGGTAACAATCTATATGATTTCTCATGGCTAATCAATCCAGTCTTATATTCCATAATATATACCCATATGTTTGTCCAAATATCTCCAAACAGCATATGATATCATTGTATTCTTTTATAAGAATGTAACATAATATATGCTTGTTTACTCATGAATAAGTGCTATTATATTTTCTTAATTATTCCATAATCAGGATATTCAAAAATTATAATTATTTATATAAATCATCTCATAATTACAATCCTCATTGTAGTTTATTTATAGATGATTATATTTCAAGGACTTTATCCAAGATAGTATACGTATATCAAACACACACACACACACACACACGCATATATATAAAAAACTAAATTGATAAAGAGGCCAAAACATCATGTTTTATTAAACATGCTAAAATATGTAATATCCATGCCATTACAATTGATTATCTTTCGGGCATCTTTATACTAATAATCTCCCACTTGACCTAGATCCAATCACCCTTATATCTAATTTCGATTCTTTGTAAATAACTTTAAGATTCTACTGGGATAGAGTCTTAGTAAAGGGATCAACTACATTATTGTATATGGTAATCCATTCTATTCTTATTTTATTGTGCTCTATGATCTCTCTAATCAAATGGTAATGCCTCATGATATGTTTGGATCATTGATGAGATCTCAGTTCCTTAGCTCATGTTATAGCTCCATTGTTATCATAGTATATTTCTATTGGATGAATAATGTCAAGAACCACCCCTATTTCATATCTAAATAGCTTACTTTATTGCTTTTGAAGTAGCAATGTAGTCGACTTCAATTGTAAAATCTGTTGTAGTGTCTTGCTTGGAACTTTTCCAATATACTACACTTCTATTAAAAATGAATACAAATCATAACTATGATTTGGAATTATCTTGATCTAATTGAAAGCTTGCATCTGTGAAACATTTGATTCTTAAATCAGGATCTCCTTTATATATCAAGAACATATCCTTAGTTCTTCTCAAGTACTTAAAGATGGTCTTAAGTGCACTCCAATGTCTTTCACCTGGATTGGCTTGGTATCTACTAGTCATACTTTATGCATAGGAAACATCTAGTCACATACATAGCATGACATACATGATTGATCCTATAATAAATGCATAGGGAATCTCGGTCATACATTTCTATTCATCTTCTATCTTAGGACACTTCTTCTTAGACAAGTAAACAGCATGAAATATGGGTAAGAACCCCTTTTTAGACCTATCCATGCTAAACGTTTTTAACATCTTGTTTATATACGTGGATTGGGAGAAGCCAAGCAATTTTTTAGGTTTATCTTTGTAGATTCTATAATAAAGCTTACTTCTCTCAAGCGCTTAATGAAAAATGGCTTGGATAACCATAACTTATCAAATTATAGCATGTGAATGTTATTGTTATAAGTAGTATGTCATCTAGATACAGTAAAGAAAGATGATTGCAGTCTCACAGACCTTTATTGTACATGCATAGCTCATCAACATTCTTATTGAAGTCAAATGATTTGGCTACTTCATTAAAACAAATGTTCTAATTCCTTGAAGCTTGTTTCAATCTATAAATGAACCTATTTAGCTTGCATACCTTATGGGGTTCAGTCTTATAAAACAAACCCTTAGGTTGTATCAAATATATATCTTATCTAATGTTTCTACTAAGGAAAGCTATTTTAATATCCATTCATCAAATCTTATAATCATGGTATAAGACTATTGCAAGTAAAATCCTAATGGATTTCAACATGACAACTGATGACAAGATTTCCTCATAGTCAACTCCTTGAATTTGCTTGTAACCTTTTTGCAAAAACCTAGCCTTGTATGCTTGCATTTTTCCATCTGCATTTATCTTTCTCTTAAAGATTCACTTGCACTCAATAAATTTTATTCCTTTGTGTGTAGTGGCTAAATCCCATACTTGGTTTTTATGCATTGAATCCATTTTAAATTTAACTGCTTCTCATCACTTCAAGGAATTAATATCTAATATTACTTCTTAGCAACTAATAGATTCATTGTTGTTCTTTTGGGTAAGAAGAAAAATCATATCTTTCAAGTTCACAATATTTCCTAATAGATCTCCATAGCACAAGTGTACTTTGAGCTTGATTACTTATTTTAACTCTTTGATATATTTGATCAGGCTCATTCTCAATTGTGTGATATATGTCATTTTGTGACTCTTAAACTTCTTCAAGTTCTATGATACTCCCACTAGCCTTTTCATGGAGAAACTCCTTTTCCAATAAGGTAGCATTTGTTGAGACAAACATCTTTTACGCAATAGGTAGGTAAAAGTAGTATTCCCTTTTTTCCTTAGGGTATCCTATTAATAGACATTTATCACTTTTAGATCCTTGTTTGTCTATGATAATCCACTTTACATAAGTAGAACATCCCTAAATCTTCATGGGTGAAAGACTGAGTTTCTTCTCGAACCATAACTCGTATGGTATCTTATCAATAGACTTTGATGGCACACGATTCAGGATGTGTGCAGCACTTTCCAAATTATAGCCCTAAAAAGAGATAGGTAAAGTTACAAAACTCACGATGTCAAGTAAAGTACAGTTTCTATTTTATGAAACACCATTCATTTATGGTGTTGTAGGTGGAGTCCATTGTGAAAGAATCTTGAACTGCTTTAAATAATCCATGAATACAACGCTTAAGTATTCTCCATGTCCATATGACCTAAGTGTCTTGATACTTTTTTTAGTTTGTTTCTCTACTTCATAGTTGAATTCTTTGAACTTTTCAAAGGCTTCAAACTTGTATTTCATCAAATACACATACCTATTTCTAGAGTAATCATCAATAAAGGTGATGAAATAAGAAAATTCTCCTCTGACTAAAGTAGTCATTGGACCATGTACATCATTATGTATTAAGTTTAGCATTTTTTATGGCACTTTTACCCATTCTAATAAAGGGTTTCTTAGTTATTTTCCTAATGAGACATCATTCATAAGTTTCATATGATTCATAATCGAATGGATCAAAATATCCATCTTTATGTAACTTTGTGATTGTAGTTTCATTAATATGACCAAGTATATAATGCCAAAGATAGGATAGATTTATGGACTTATTAAGCTTTGGTTTCTTATTTGTGATAGTTAAGATCTCTTATCTTAGTTTTAGAATATACAATCCATTCACAAATTTTCCACTACCATAAAACAAGTCATTATATGAAAAAGAACAACTTTTACTCTTAAAGGTAAAAGCAAAACCTTCTTAATCCAAACAAGAAATGAAAATAATATTCTTAGAAATTGCAAGAACATAATATTAATTATTTAGTTCTAGAATTAAGCTTCTGGGCAATTCTAAAAAGCATGTTCCTTTACTAATAATAACAACTTTTCCTTCATTCCCAATGAGCAAGTCCATTTTACCTTTTTGCAACCTTCTACTATTTCTTAGTATTTGCACATCATTAAAAATGTGTGAACCACAATCAATATCTAATACCCAAGAATTAGTAGAACAATAAGATAGGTTTATAAGCTTCTCTAAGCTTCTTCCATTTTACGGTCTCAAGAAAACCTTTACAATTTTGCTTCTAATGGCCTTCTGCTTTGATATGGTAGCAGATGCATTTAGGAGCCGTCTCATTTTTCTTTTGTATACTTCTTTTAGGTTTCTCAACCTTAATTTTAGCTTTAGAAATCTTCTTGGGCTTTTTTTTTCTTTCCTTTCTTAGGGTTAGAAGAAGTACTAACCATTAGTACATGCTGCTTCTTTTTGGAAGTCATTTTGACAATTTTAAGCATGTCGATTAACTTTATAAGAGAGGCCTCTATCTTATTCATGAAAAATTTTATGACAAACTGCCTATATAACTTAGGAAGGGATTGTAGTATGTTATTCATTGCATGATTATTATTAATCACATGGTTGAGTTAGACTAATCTCTTTATTACCCCGATTTTTAGCATATAAGTTGCAATAGACAATCCCTCAACAATTTTGTAGTTGAATAGTTCCTGAAATACCTAGTATCTCTCAATATTAGCATAACTTTGATATAATTCTGACAAATTCATAATCATTTTAGAAGGAGTCATATTATCATGCTGCTTCTAAAGTTCAGGAGATATTGAAGCCAACATCACACATATTGCTTGTTTAGCATCTTCCTAATGTTTTAAGTAGGCATTAAAATCAAAACTTTCATATGCACTTCAATCTTTAAATGGAGGCATATGAGGATCCTTCTCAAGCACAAAGGCTATCTTTTCCTGCTTAATGACATTCTTTAGGTTCCATAACCAATCCATGTAATTTGGCCCTATTAGCTTATTATCAGTCTGTATGCTTCTTACGGAGATGTTATTCATCATTTTAAAAACCTTCAATAAGAATAGAGTGAATTAATATCTAAGCATAATATTCATTTTATATAGACTTTAATAAAAAGAACTCCTACTATTTTTTTTTTCAATTTTAACGACCTTTTGTCTTCGAATTTGATTATAATGTTAAATGATAATCGTAGTAAATTAGGATTCCAGTTTACTTTGCTTAAACTTGACAGAGCCTGAGGAATCCAAATAAATTAGACTAGGTAGACAACTCAACTTGTCAATTATATCTCCATGTAACTCATAACCATTAAGTTGATAACTCTTTGTCATTTATTTTCCATTGTATCAAATATTGTTAGCAACTCTTTATTTATAACATTCAAAATGAAGCCTAATTATGCTTGAAAATTGTACGATCATGATAGGGGCTATCCAAATAATACATGTTTGCTAAGTTGAAACCATCAAACAATAATATCATAAATATTTCAATAATGATAATATAAAAGATGTAGTGTAACTTTGATAGAGGCTAGCAAGTTATCATGAAATCAATTTCTGGTTATTATTATTTTGATATGTAGTAATGAACCATATTCTTAACATACAACAAAAATTAGTAAGGGAATTTTTTTATTAGTTTGGGGGTTTAACTATTAAAGGACTCATGTACTAGTCTATGTCATACATACATCTTATTCATATTATGATATAAATCCTATGTATGCAAATATTTACTAGTCTATATCATACATTCATCACCATTTATATCATATATAAATCACATGCATGCATAACATATATAGAATGATTATGGACTAATTCAAATGATTCCCTTCAACCATAAAAGGGAAGAATCTACATGTGATGTGCCTCTTACTATGCATTTTGCATTTTGCACATGAGTTTCTCCATCTTTTTCAAAAGAAAAATAAGATTCTTTAATTTCTATCCTATGTAACTAATTACATCTTATAGAAAAAAATCTTAAGTTACACTGCAGGGGAATGAGATGAGAAAATAATTTTACATTCAGAAGTAAAGAGAAAGGAAAGACATGCATACCCTATTTAATAAAAATATCCAAAAATAGAATATATATTATATTCATAAAAACCTTTGGTCCATATTTATTCTTCCATACATTCAAGTATGTATGAGGCACATAAGACAAGAAGAATAGAATATTAACTATTTGATTCAAATTATGGTCATGCATATCTTAAATTATTTGATTAATATTTAATTTAAATAAGTTAACTAATTTGATTTTATCATCAAATATCACAATCAATCTATTTTCGAAACTAATCATAATTAATTAATTAGTCAATTCCATGATCCTTTCCAAAACTTTGTAATCAAGTAAATAAAATAAAGAAAAGCTTCCAAAATTATTTCCAATAAGTTAGTATTGATTATCAAAATAAAAAGAAAGTTTCCAAAATTATTTCCAATTAATTTATAATCATATTCAAATTATATTCAAAATTAAGGAAAGTTTTCATAACCACATAAACATAATTTAAGCAAGTTTTCTCAAAATTAGTTGTGATTGCAATTAATTTCCTAAATTGTATTTGTTTGATTAGACCATGGGGTTAATTGATTGTCATCATAATTAATCAAAGGATTGATTAGCTATCATCATAACTAATCAGAGTGGCAAGAACCACCTGATAGGTTTGGTGCAACCATAGGAGGGCAAAATTTCATAATTTTTCTGAAAAACATAGCACCTATGGCCGGCCCTAAACCACCCATGAATCTCATTGGTTGAGGTTCCAGAACAAATCAGAGATGAAGGAAACAAAACTAACCTTTAGTTGAGCTCCATTTGCAATGGAAGACTTGTGGTCACCAAAGCAACCCATGTGTGTTGCCTCTACCTAAAAATCCACGCCGGAGAACCTCCTCTATGACCTCTTCAACTCCTCTTCTTGTGCTAGCAAGCTTGGGAAGTTGAGTGGACCAAATAGGAGCCAAAACCGGAACCAATTCCGGCTTGAATTTCCTCCCTCCATTTTTAGCTTCCATAGCCGAATCTCATGGAGCTTTTAGTCTCCAAGAAAAGCTGAACTCTTCAGCTAGAAGGGAAGAAGAAGAAGGAAAAGAGCTGCTTCCAAAACCCTTTTAGATTGCCTTCTCTCTCGATGGTGGACGGCGGCACAAGGAGGAGCCTCCTCCATGGAGCGCCAAACCATGCTCGATTTCTCCCTCAAAAATTCTGGCCGAAAACTCAGCCATTTGGGGCTGAAAAGATGACACCAAAACGGAGTCGTTTTGGCTGCCCTTTGGGTGGCCAAAACGGCATCGTTTTGGGCTTCTATTAAAACACTTTTAATATTTACAAAAACAACCCCAATTTCCCACCTTTTTACATTTTGGCCCCAAAAACTCAATTGCACTTTGGTCCCTTGGACCTCAAACTCATCTAAACCTTAGCCATAAGGTTCCCCGTTATGCGTGTGACCCAATAGGCCCCCGATCTGTTGGTAAAAGTCCAAAATGTCCTTCAAACCCTTTGAAGGCATATTAGTTTCTCCAAACTAATCGGATTGGACTTTAAGCTATAAGCGGA
>JANHAO010018446.1:0-13597 GCA_026873985.1 Saraca asoca
ATTGGATATAGCTTGAATGATGCAAGTTCAACTGTTATATACTATTGATTTGTAGATAATATAGGAATATATTGTTTACCTTGCAGAACCTTAAGGAACTGGTACTAAAAATTGTGCTCTAAAATCTAGATTAGCATAGAAATATGTGTAATCTAATTTAGGAGCTCTAAACATGTTGGAATTGGGAAATTCACATGTGCTATCATGAAGTTCTGGTTTATTAGGAAATTTGTTGCAGCATTACTATAGCAGCTAGGTAGAATTTACATGTTAAAAAGATTCATCAATCTGAACTAGTTAATTCACATATTAATCCATTATTCTTGAAAATTTAGTACCTCTTTTTCTTGAATTAGTAGTAGTGTAGTTCAGCATTGTTATTTTGCTCTTTTAGCCATCTTAGTTAGCTCAAGAAATTATTGTTTGCTTAATTGGATTTCCACATTTAAGTTGCAAGAAATTCAATCCCTATGGAGACGATACTCACTCACTCTATATTACTTGTTGACTACATGCACTTACGTATTTGACTAACAATCACACTCACACGCAACATGAATCTAGCTACCCATCTTTATGTAACTTTATGATTCTAGTTTCATTGATATGACTAAGTCTATAATGCCAAAGATAGGATGGATTAATGGATTCATTAAACTTTGGTTTCTTATTTTCAATAATTAAGATCCCTTGTCTTAATTATAGAGTATACAATCCATTAACAAGTTTGCCACTACCATAAAAAATGTTATCATGTGGAAAAGAATAATTCCTATTCTTAAAGGTAAAAGTAAATCTTTCTTGGTCTAAACATGAAATAGAAATAATATTTGTAGAAATTGTAGGAACATAATAATAGTTATTTAGTTCTAGAATCAAGCTCATAAGCAATTCTAAACGGCATGTTCCTATGCTAACAACATCAAGTTTTGATCCATTCTTAACACATAGGTCCACTTCACCTTATGCTTCTTTCTACTATCTCTTAGTCTCTGCACACTACTATAAATGTGTGAGTTACAACCAATATTTAATACCTAAGAACCAATAGAATAGTAAAATAAGCTTATTTATCTCATAAGGACATTTTCACCTGAAGTGGAAGCTTCTCTAAGCTTCTTCTACTACATGGTCTTGAGATAAGCTTAACAATTTTGCCTCCAATGTCCTTTTACTCCATAATGGTAGCAGATTCCTTTAGAAATGTTCTCTTTGCCCTTTTTCTGTACACTTATTTTAGGTTTATCAACCTTAGCCTTAGAACTCTTCTTGGGCTTCGTCTTCTTCCCCTTTTTAGGCTTAGAAGAGGTATTGAGCATTAGTACTAGTTGTTCCTTCTTGAAAGTCAATTTGACAGTCTTAAGCATATTGAGTAACTATGCAAAAGAGACCTCTATCTTATTCATGAAGGAATTCATTACAAATTGCTCATATGGCTTAGCAAGGGAATGCAGTATGAAGTTCATTGCATGATCATTTTCAATCACATGGTTGAGTTAAGCCAATTTGTTTATAAGCTTGATCATCTTTAGTACATGAGTTGCAACAGATGATCCCTTGGCCATCTTGCAGTTGAACAGTTCAAACGATGTTGGTATCTTTCAATATAAGCATGCCTTTTTCTATAACTATGACAAATACATAATCATCTTAAAGGAACTTATATTTTACATGTTGTTTCTGAAGTTCAGGAGACATTGAAGCTAACATAACACACTTCTTGTTCATCATCTTCTTGATGTTTCATGTAAATAGCAAAGTCAAAACTTGCATACTCATTTTAACCCTTAAATAGAGGGAGATGTTAGCTATCCTTTCATGCGTAAGGACAATATTCAAGTTTCGTAATTGGTTAATGTTATTTGGGCTGGTATGCTTTTTATTAGTTACTTTGTTTCTTATCAAAATGTTACTCATCATTTTAACAACCTTCAATAAGAATAGAGTGAATTTATATTTAAGCATGATGTTCAATTTTATATGGAATCTAATAAAATGAACTCCAACTTTTGTCTTCAATTCTAATGACCTTTTATCTTAGAATTGGATCATTATCTTAGATGATGATCTTAGTGAGTAAGGATCCCAATTTAATTAATTTGATATTAATGGAGGCCAGGGAAACCAAATTAATTAGAGTAGGTAGGTAGCTCAAATTGTCAATTACATCTCAATGTAACTCATAATCATTATGTTGACAACTCTTTGTCATTTATTATCCATCACATCAAACATTTTTTAACAACCCTTTATTTATAATATTTAAAGTGAAACCTATTCAATCCCAAATGCTGTATAGTCATGATGGGGGCCACCCAAACTATACAAGTTTACTAAGTTGAAGTAGTTAAAGAAGAACATCACTAATGTTCTAAGAACAATAACATGATCGATGTAGTATAACCTTGATGGAGGCTAACAAGTTATCACGAAATTGGTTTTGGTTATCATTATTTGATGGATGGCGATTAATAATGTTCTTAACATGCAACTTAAATCAGTGATGGATCTTTTAATTAGTTTAGGGCTTAACTATTTAATGGTTTTATGTATTCCATGCATACATTTACTAGTCTTTGTCATACATACATCAACTTGCCTATGTCATACATACATCATATTCATGTCACAATATAAATCACATGCATGCATAACATATATGGGATAATTATGGACCAATTTAAAATTATTTCCCTTGAGCCATAAAAGGGAAAACTCTATGGAATATGCCTCTTCTCACCGTAGGCCAAGCATCATCATGCTTTAGGCATCTCTGTTTTCAATAACTTCAAAAATAAAATTCCCTAGTTATATCATATGTAATTAATTACATCATATAGAAGAAAATTTTGAGTTACATGTAAGAGGATTCAGACAAAAAGATAATTTTACATTAAGAAGTTGGAAGAAAGATAGGACACAGAGACCCTATCTAATAAAATGCCCAATAATACATTCATAAATGCCTTTGCTCTGTAATTGTCTTTCCATGCATTCAAGTATATATAAAACATATAAAACAAGAAAGAATAGAACATTAACTATTTGATTAAAATTATAGTCATCTATGTCTCAAGTTATTTTGATTAACTTTTAATTAAGTTTATTAATTTGATTCCATCATCAAAACATTACAATCAATTCATTTTGCAAATTAATCTTAATTAATTTCAAAATCAATCAATTAGTCAAATCTATCATACTTTTCAAAACTTTGGAATCAAGTAATCAAATAAAATGATAGTTTCCAATATATGTCCAATCAATTTTTAAATTAGATCTATGGTTAAGGAAAGTTTCCATAATTATAGAAACACAATTTAGGTGGGTTTCTCTCAAAATGGCTCATGATTACAGTTAATTTCCTAATTTATTTTTATGTAATGAAGACATAGGACTAATTGGCTATTATTATAATGAATCAAGGTGGCTAGAAATTCATCAAGCCAAGGTTGGCTGGTTTAGCTAGCAGCCATGTTCAACCAGTAGGCTGCCATGGGTTACTGGTTGCCATGGGCTGGCTAGTTTGCTAGAAATTCATCAAGCCAAGGCTGCATGGTTTAGCTAGTAGCCATGTTCAGCTAGTAGGCTGCCATGGCAACTAGCCAACTATTTTTCGGTGTATTTTCACTTAAAGTACATACCCAATCCATATTGGTTTTGAGAAATTTTAAGAAGAAAGAGTTTGTACTTTGAATGAAATTTTTTTGATCATATGGAACCAAATTATAACATGTACATAATCTTAATTATCACAATAACAATCAAATATTTAATCATGAATTAAAAGAAAATAACATGGGCTTTGATACCACTATTAGGAAAAATAGATCAAAAGCATCAAGTATGTACAACAGAATTTTAAAATTTTTTCCTACATCGAGATCTTTTTGTTTGCAAATTAATTGATAAGGTTTTGTATAATTCAAACAAACTTAAAAGTAGTGATTTGAATTATACCTTTTCAAGAGTTGTTCTCAAGATTCATGATTTTCAAATTAAGATTTGATCTCCTAATAATTCCATGAACTCTCTAAGAAACCTTTTGATCAAGTCATTTGGATTGTCTTCAAGTAACTCCTTTAGATTTGATCTCTAACACCAATAGTGATCCATATGGACTAATTTGATTCAAAGCCTCCACCAATATTCATGCACTAGGTAGTAAGGAAATTAACTTATTAGCTTAAGAGGCGCTAGCTCTCCAAAGAATCACAAATTTGCTTAGCTAGGGTTAGTGTTTGAGTACAAATAGGAGATAAGATGAAAGATCATACTAAGAGGTCTAGGTGCACAACATATGTGCCAAGGTTTGTGTATTGTGTCTTTCTCATCTTAAAGGGTTTGTATTTTCCTATTTAAATAGAAGAGATTCAAGCATAAAAGTGGGGAATAAGCATGAAGGGTGTACAAGCTAGGGTTTCCCTTGCTTGTGCTGTCCATTTCTCTAAGCGGATGGGTTGCATGGCTAGGGTTAATACTCTAGGTTTATGTGTTATCCTTTTGGCCTAAAGAGTCGATACTCTTTGCTTGGGGTATAATGAGTCCAAACTTATTAACTTTCATGTGCCCTCTCTTTTGTGTCCAATAAGCCTAAGCTATGAGTCCAAACTCATAAACTCTCTTATGCAATAATTTTTAAATTATTTTAATTCAATAATTAAAAAAATTTTCTAAGTGAGGTACCATTCCTCCACATATGATCTCTTGTAGAGTTAATATGTATGTTCTTACGATATTCAAATGTCCATATTGGAAACTTACTACTATTAAGTAATTGTAATTGTTGGTCCCAAAATGAAACAAGAATTATGATCTTACCCTTATTCCTTTAAAGAAATTTTATACTTTTTATTAATTCTAAATGAATCTAAATTGTAATATAATCATTAATTTTAATTTGTAAGTAAATGTATAGTAAAAAAACTTTCTTGTTTACAAGAGTTGTATCAAATTATATGGCTAACAATTATATTATTTATTGACTGAAGTAGCAGAAAACCAGATTATAGAAATAATGCAAAAATAGAATATATATATATGTAATTGTAAAAGATTGTAGTATGACAAAATTCAAAATTATGTAGAACCAAAAAATGTAAAAAGCAGTAAAGAAAGAATCATGACTCAGGATATTTAAAGTTGTTCAACTTGAATTGAAATCATAATTCAAGTCTACATCCACTGGATCAATACTCAACCATATGATCACTTTTATTAACCAACATATGAATTTTACAAGGCTCCTATAAACTAGTTTTATAACAAGAATTTTCTCGGGATTTTGTAAGGCCTACTACATAAAAATTCTGTATCTTCACCTAACTATGATCAACCTCACAATTATGAAGATTTACAAAAATTCAATGCACCTTCTACCAATTGTAATTAACCTTACAATTCTAGAAGGATGCAAATGGAAGATCAACCTCTTTCTTTGTATCCAAATTCCTAAAACCTGGAAATCTAAAGAAATAAACCAAGATAGAGTTAAGAGATACAATACTGTGAATTGAGATAAATATCTCAATTATCTAACCAGAGATCTTTTTAGAACGCTCAAAGATTGATTGAATTGTTGAAATCAAGTGAGGTATAGATGTATCAGATGTAAGCTTAAAGTTTCTCTCTATTTCTTGCAAAGTTAGTTGTGTAAATGTTTAGTTTGAAATAAGGTTTGAGATATTTATAGTTGAAATAATCGACATTTAAAAAAAACTGATTTTTAGTCCTTGAATTGATTTGTAGTGACTCTAACAAACTTGTGACTAATTAATCGATTTATGAATCGATTCAACTTATGTAAAAATTTATGTCTGAATTGATTGATGAATTGAATCATAGTGTAATAAAAAAGTGCTTGAATCGATTAAAGAATTGATTCAGAAAAATTTCAAACCTTCGGTAAGAAAAGTTTTCTTCATGAATCAATTCAAGTTCATTTCACAAGTTTTCTAATAATGAATCGATTTATGAATCAATTCCCACAGTGAAAAATAATTTTTATAAAAATTTAACTTGTAAATGAACATGTAAAAAGTTTGTTTGAAAACTTTTAATTTTAAAACTTATTTTAACTGATTTATTTTATTTCACTGTAAGTTGTTTTAAAAAATATAATTGAGCAATCTAAATAAGATCTCGATTACAAAAGATCCTATTAAATCAAATGAAAAACTTAGAACTAATGTTGATCTTTTGAGCAACCTTTGATCAACTTGGAATCTTGCAAAACAAATAAATACTCAAACTTAAAGTTAGTTTATGAGATTAACTAAAATTATTTTTTAATCATCAAAATTGAAGAAAATATGTAGCTAGGATTTCCTAGGCTAGCAATCTCCCCCCTTTTGATGATGATAAACAATTTAGATAAGAGTCAAAGTTTCTCAAAAATTAATTTTAGATGAGAAAAGATTTATATTCATTTTATCTTTATCAAAAATTTTATTTCATTTATCTTTAAAAATCTTATTTCTCTTCAAGATTTTTGTTTTTGAAAATTTCATCTCTCTCTCCCTTTTGGCACATCAAAAAGAAATTGGTGCTTAGTAAAAAGAGAAGAAAAATCAGATCTTCAAAAAAATCAAAATAATAGCTCAAATTTAATTATAATGCTCTTATATATACTCATTTTCCTGAAATAATGATAAATTTATAATCCATACATTAGAGTAAAAAATATTAGAATATCCAAATAATAGAATATCAAAATCAAAATGTCAAATGCAATAATCAAAATATCAAATAATCCATAACAATTTATCAAAATACATCAAAAAATCAAATTAGAATAACTATGAAGAAAATGGGAAAGGGACTTAGGGATACATGACACAATCAGCATATAACATCATACTAAGTAGGCGGAGGATCTTGTTGGAAGTCCATTGCTTGAAGTTCAACTTCCTCATCCCTCTGTTGCATTTGATGTGATAGCTCATACAATTGAGTCTCTATGGTATTGAGCTGCTCATTCACTAGCTGTGGCGTGTTTGGGTTTCTTTCTCTATATTTGCCATGCGATCTTCTGAAGACTCAAACAGTAATTGATGTGTGTCAAGCAATCTAGTAGGTGACTGTGCAATTTTCTTATTTCTTCAATTAATCTATTTTCAGACTCACTAGATGACCTAACTCCCTTTGAGCTTGTTGCTCCTTCAATTAGTTAGGGAACTTGTGCCCTTTTCCTTTTCCATATTCCTTAGTCATCCTATTCTAATTGCATCTTATGCAAATGTGATGCAGTTATCATGGTTGTTGCATTTACTTGATAAATTTGGTGTTATTCAAAAATTAGCAATTTGAATTTTGTAAAAATGGGGGTAAGAATCTTAACAAAGGGGAGGAACCCAATATCTAATCTTTTAGAACATTGTTGAAGGAGATAAAAAGGCTATCACATAAAGTGCTTGAAAATAGGTGAGTGATGCACAATTAAGGCAAGATAGCTTGAGTAGATTCCATAATCTATTACTTTTGAAATAGGTGAATAAATGCTTATTGGGGATACATTTTACGTCATAAATAGGGCTATATAGCCCATATGATAACTTATATTATAGGCCTGTGTTTATTTTTGACATGTCAACCACTATACAATTAGTCATATAAATCTATTTGGAAGTATGAATTCAAGATTTGCATGGTAATTTGACTAATTCATTGATGTTTGTTTATCTTGTTATTCTCCTAATGGACCCAATTTGCAGAAAGGTTTATTATCATGAAGAAAAGTTAAACAAGTTGTACATATCATGTCCAATTCTTGAAAATAGCTTTTAATAAAGATTTGAGCAACTCTAATTAAATTATAATAGATAATGAATACTAGGGATAAATATGTTATGTTAAATTGCTTGCTTTTTTATTTACAAGTGCATTATCATTCTAACTTTTGGTGCCATTGTGCTTAAAGCTAGCTGTATGGAAAAAGACAAAAATTGATCATGTGATAGGCCATTAGTTCAGTGATCTAATTTTGCATGTATGTTCCCAAAAGTAAACATCTCTCCATCGAAATTTTATAAAATTTAGGGACAATAATGGTTTAGCTTGTCTAACATTTTGACAATCTTTGTGGGTGTTGTTGATTGCAAAATGCAGAATGAGGATATAGTGAGTGGAATTTCAAAATGTAATGGACTCACAAATACCTATCTCAGCTCACAAAACATTCATTTGATATGAATTTTTATTTTTGATGATGTTGTAGTTTCTTGTATTGGGTGTCAATGAATTTGAGTATACTTTACATTAGAATTTTTAATAAAGTGTACTTTTTCATTTTAGATATTTCAAAATTTAAAGAAATGACAATTTTGAATCTTATTTATTTGGTTTTTATTCTTATACATGTTGTATATGTAATATATACAAAACCTTTGAGGAAAAAAAAGAAAGTATAACAATAAAAATATTTTATTTTTAGTTTATGATTGTTTTCAATTTTGTAGTGCAAATAAAAAATATCTACTTACATGACTAAGTAATAAAGATAAATGAAAATTTAAGATAAGAGTTAAAATATAATTTAAAATTTTAATAGTAAAAAAATATTTTTTTAACAGAGACAGCAAAATATAATTATAATGATAAGAACAATAATTACAATAAAAATAATAGAATAAAATAATATATAAACAATTATGGGTGAATAAATAGATGGATTGGATTTAACCTTTGAATCATGAGTTAATCTATACCCTATATAAAATTTTAATTAGGTCATAAATAGATAAATAGGTCATTTTCAATCCTCCATTAATGACCCGATCCAAATCCATCCAACCCATTCATTTGTCACTCCTACATCTCACTAGAATGAAAGATGAGCCATTATTACTTTCTAGGGTGTATTTCATAAAGCATATTAGAATGCATTTCATAGTCTTACTTTGACTGAAGCATTACGTTAGGCCAAAATTATCAAAATAAAAGCATATAAAAGCATGATTCTTTTGAATGCAGATATCAACACTAGCAAACAATCATAGCTTTTACCTTTTACTAATGCGCATGTGTACTTTCAAAGATCTGAAATGAAAAAAGACATGATCAAATATGAATATTGGGCCAGATATTGGTCCAGGATGACTAAATAATAGAGATTAAACTTAGTAGTGATTATGAGTAAGATCTTAACTTCCATGTATAGAAAGCAATGTCATGGCAGAGCCATTCATGTCAATGTCATCATTGCTTATGGTTTTGACAAGATAAAGTCAAAACAACAACATAAATTAAATATCTCAGTGGGAAAAAAAAGAAAGATAGGAAGAACCCCATAGAAAGAAAATGTAATCTAACTCCATATTCAAGAAATAAGAAAATATTAAACTGAAATTCTAGAAAATGATCCTACAAAAAATGATGAAAATGATAAGCCTTTATATGCAATATAATGTGAGCTAAAACTACATAATTAAGCTTTTAAATTTCAATCTTTGGTATCAAAACAAAATCTAAGTTAGCCTTACCTTAAGAATTTGGAATTGTCTTAACCTATTATGTGTGAGTGAAAATCAAAATTCCTAAATTAGTATGTGGTTGCAAGCTGAAAGAAAAATAACCATGAGGTTGGTAGAAACAAAACTATAGTGTGTGTTTTAATACCAACTTTACATCAAAACTAATTGTATGCACCTACAAGGTCCAAGAAAAACAAAGATGTCCAACTATGTGAAAAATCTATCACAATTTACAATAAATGCAATTTGTAATTATTTAATGGTCTACAAAAGGATGGCGCATCAGTTGTTCTTTTACTTAACCTACTAAAGAATTTGTGATGCTTTGAAATGACTTTATTTGAGGATACATGATATCTATCTAGAGTTAGCTGAGTGACTATGTACCTTAGTTAAAGTGTTAAACAACTTTATATTATTGTTGCAAGATGGGATTATGAATACATATACAATAACATGTAACTAAATTTTAGTTTAGTAGAATTGACAACTTGATGTGCAAATAAGTAGTGAAAGACAAAAAGGTCTAAACCCTTAGAAAAGGTACATATAGATACATGAAAAGTAAAGCTACATTTTATACAACTAGCATTCCCACATTATAAGAAATAAAATTGTGGGTATATAGAATACAAGAAGAATGGTTTATAATAGAATTTATTATGATAATCAATTATATGCAGGGTGAAAATTTTAGATCTACAAGATTTGCAAAAAAGAACACAAGTAATCGGAGTCAGGGCTCCAGAGAGCATTCCAACGATCAAATTAGTAACCTTGTGAGAAGGTAAAAAGAGAATGAGAGTCAAGACCTTTACTAAGAGTGTATACCTTAGTTTATATAGAGGAGTGGTGCATAGGCTAATGTTTTTGGGCTTGGGTCTATTCGACTCATTCTTGACCTAGTTGAATAGTCATTATCAAATGATCATAGCCTAAGGCTTGTATATTTTAGGCTATGTCATTTGCCCCTTCCTCTTAAGTGGGTATAATGATTGGCTTGCTTGAAAACCTTTCATCTTTTTTGGCCAATTGACCTCTGCTCACCATCGACATTGATTCTAGTCATGTAATTGGAATTGTGAGAGTTCTTGATAATTTAAGTATCGCTTGTCCCGTGTTTGGGGCTTGTAGTGGCTTAACTGTATTCTTGTAGCCAAAAGTTTGACTTTCAAATCTATTATCTCTTTGAGGCATAATATTAAGGAGTCATATGGGGTAAAGCAACTCTGGCCAGTTTTACTATTAAGGTCAGTCAACCTAAACTTAATATTAAAGGAGCTACTTGAGCATTTTAGTAGTAAGAAAATTTTTCAAGTTTGACATAGATACCAAGGGAGTTGTATAGATTTTACTAGTGTTAAGAGGTTCATTTAGTCTCTGAAGTGCTGAGGGATCTACTTAGGTTTTCACCTGTCAAGCAACTACTTAATCTTTGCATATTAAGGAGACCGCTTATTCTTTAAAGTACTGGGGGATCTACTTGGGCTTGATTTTGAGCTCATGGCTTAATCTTTTACTTTTCACTATTTTCTTCCATTTATTTTATTGATCAGGCAATTAATTTATCATTTCAAATCTTCTAACATTGCTCAAGTTGACTGATCGAAGGGATCATTTGACCAAAATTGATGTTAATGGAGCTGCTCAAATCAAATTCAATGTTAAGGTTATTTAACCTAAATTTGATATTGAAGGAGCCATTTGGTCCAAATTCAATGTCAAGGTCATTCAATCTAAATTTGATACTAAAGGAACTGCTCAAGCCAAGCTCAATGCTAAGGTCATTCGACTTAAATTTGATACTAAAGGAGCCTATTCAGACTTTTTTGTATCAAAGGATCTACTCAGACCAAGGGATTTGATTGATCTTTGTGTACTAAGGGATCTACCTAGATAGAGGGAAATGTTTGAATTTTCATTCATGTCAAGGGATTTGCCTGGGCTTGTCTTTGTGTTAAGCGATTTGCTCGATCTTCATGTAACAAGGGATTTTCCCAGATAGAAGGAATTGCTTAGATTTTTGTTTGTGCTAAAAGATTTGCCCGAGCTTGTCTTCATGCCAATGGATATGCCCAAACTAAGGGAACTGCTGGAATTTTTGTTAGCACTGGGGGATCTACCTGGGCTTTTCTCCATGTTGAGGGATCTACTTGATCTTTGTGAATCAGGGCATCTACTCGGGCTTTGTTTATTAGGGGATCTGGCCAGACCAAGGGAACTACTTGAATTTTTGTTAAAGTTAGGGGATTTGCTCAAGCTTGTCTTCATGCTAACAAATCTACTTAGTCTTTGTGTGCTAGGGGATCTACCTCGACTTTGTGTACCAGGGTATCTATCTAGACTGATGAAACTATTCATATTTTTGTTAGCACTGGGGGATCTACCTAAGCTTGTCCTTGTGCCTAGGGATTTGCTCAAGCTTTGACTTTGAACTCTTGGCTTAATCTTTTATTTTTCACTATTTTCTTCCTTTCCTTTTATCGATTAGACTTGCAATTTACTTTCCTAGATCTTCTACTATTTCTTAATTTTTTAGTTCTTTGGCTTGCTTTTGCTTAGGTTGATTGATAACAACTAAGGGATCATATAGTGGATAGAGCTAGCTATGCACACCAGAGATGGATCTGCCCAGCACACTTTGATGTTTATGTTAGTAATTACTTATGAGAAACATAGATTAATGCATATTTGGGAGTGAGGGGTGGTACCTATTATGTATTTTTATGGGTAGTCCCTTCTCTTTAGATAACCAGTATTCAATTGTTAGTTTCCATGTGTACTTATTATTATTATTATTTGTTATGGGCTCTTCATCCCTTCCCTTATGAAATGCTAAGTGTCACAATTGTAGATATGGAAGTTTTAGGAAGTGCCTTTCTTGTGGGTCAGAGAATCGATCATTTTCTGAGCTCTTAGGTCAAATGGCCCATATAGCAACTAGTATTTTTTAGGATAAACATTGAACTTTGCCAATTTTTGTTCCCTTGCATGCAAAGATAACAATGAGTTAGTACAGAATTGTGTGAACATGTCTTCTTTGTACCAATTTCCAATAATAAATTGTAGTAATGAGCATAGTATAATTCTTTAAGTTTGGGCATTATGTGTGCTTGTTATATCTTCCAGAGTAGGATGATAAGCTATCATAGAAGTGATTCTCTTGTATATTGAGGAGCATGTCATCTTTTGCGTTTACACAATATTTGCATTTACATTCACTTTGCTATATAAAGAATGAAATTGTGGTTGTTTGGTGCGGATTGCAGAATTTTGTTGCATATGTAAACATTGGATGCTATTATAGAGTTAGCATACCATTGGGTTTAGTTCTTGTATTTTACTTTAAATATAGTGCCAAGATATGTTAAAATTCACTTCTTAACCTAAGTCTTTGACAGAGAAAAACTTAAATAAGACATCATTGTAGTATACTGAAATGATGTTTATTTTGTGAATTTCTATAGTATAGTATTTCGCAAACTGTAGTAATTATGGAGAGTGGTTTGTGTGTATGTAGGGAATATGGTTGGGAATGCTAGGTGGCATAGCTATGCAACCAATGATTCTAACATAGGTCACATTTAGGACCAATTGGAATAAAGAGGTAACCAAGTAGAAGAGCCATTTGCAATCTTAAGCTTTAAGTGACACTATGCTGAGCTAATGTTATTGTAATGCAATGTTTGATGGGAAATTTTCTTCGAATACTTGTAGCCAAAGTTTCAACTTATGCGGTTGTAGTTTGACATCATAAATATAGAACATTTACAAGGAATTTATGAAGACCTAATGAGGTTTCAGCTTATATAATGTTTACAAGGAATTTGCAATCTGATGTGTGTTTTCCGCAAGTGCACAGTATAGTTGTAGTAGACACCAGCGAGTACGGGTCGAATCCCATAAGGATCTCACTATCAAATACTAGAGTTTGATATTAAGTTGTCTAAATCAATGAAGAATATTAAAGATATTAAAGAAGATTAATGGAAGAGCAGTACTTGATTAATAAATGAAATTCAATTATAAAAGCCTAAGATTAGGGTTCACCACACTTATGGTCTTTAACAAATAATTAAAATCCTTCCTATTGTAATTACTTGGATAATTGAGGATGGTTTAGCCTA
>JANHAO010018447.1:0-13591 GCA_026873985.1 Saraca asoca
GGTTGCTGCAAGCTGGGTTGTCTTTGTATACTGATGCTTTTGGATTGAATGGTTGTCAAAAGATTTCAGTGTTGTTTCCTCAAGAAAATGTTGATGTGAAGTGTGATCTTGATGAGGATAGTTTGAGGGGTATGACTTTGATACATTTCCTCTTCACTGTGCATGCTATTATGGTGATGATTCTGAGTGTTGGGTTATTTGGGTTGTTAGCAAGTAACCACAACTTGAGATATGGAGAAGCAAAGGGACCATTGCTTGCTGAGCTTGAATCGCCTGCTATGTTGATGCGTGCACTTCCTGAGCTTGAGACTGAATGAAATGTATGATTTTGATTAAAAGGAAGAACAAAGATGCATTGTTAGTTTTTTCCTTAAACGTAGGTTGTGGCTACCAATATTTCTTTAGTCTGTTACTGAGAAACAAGAGAATGATTTTGTATCTACTTTTAATGATATATTGAGCAATAGATGTTTACAATTAGTGAAAATTATAGAATTGGAAATAGTTTGTTGACAGTAACATTTTACTACATATTTCATACTGAGTTGTTTTGCTCTGCAAGACTTGAGGAATGTTCCATTCAATAAATTTAGGCTGGGCAAGTGTATGGGATAATATTGCCTGAGACATAAGTTGACTGCATAATGCATGTTGTTATGTTTCTAATTTTGGAATTCATTTCTGTTCAATTTACATGTTGGTGCAAGTTAACAGATAGTTTTGACTGAATTCACAGACGTGAATGCCTCTGCCCGCTTCATTTGATTTGACTCTTCCTGTATGCTTGCCTTATTTATTATTATTGATTATTAGGTGATTTGGGGTTGTTTTATTGAAAAACATGTTTCATTGAAAAATCTTATTCGCGTTTAAGTAAAGGATGTCTTATGATTAACAAAATAATACATAGTAACATAATAAAGGGGGGGAAACAACTTCTGTTTTAAAATAATAAATATTATTTTCTATCATACAATCCCACATATAACTTTGAGTAAATAAAGTATTTTTTATGATCTTAATTTTTAATAATCGTAAGTACAAGTAAATAAAAGATTTTTTTTTACGAAAGACGTTGTTAGTCAAGACATATAAAAGTTAGTTATCTGTTTTATATTTTGAAGAATTTTGAGAGGTATTGGCGTTGATATTATCTACTGGTAGTCTGGACCCTGTTACTGAATCTAACCGTGTTGTTGAAAACCAAATATGTTAAAAACTTATGCTATTCGTATTGGTTGACTTTATGAGTCATCCAGAGAGTCAGAGACATAAGAAGGCATTTGTCATCTCAAGGCAACAATAATATGTATTGGTGAATTAAGGATGATGAGATTTTAAACATGATCATATCTGCATAGGAAGGCTACAAATCCACTTTTGCTTTATAGTTAAAAGTCTAGATGCAGGAAATGACTTAAGGAATCTCAGTTGCCCTCTTCTATTACTGAAAAGCATTGCCTTAAAAAACAGTGCCTTCATATAACCATCAGTTTTGTTACCTATCAGTTTATTTCCCTCAGTTGCCCTCTTCTATTACTGGAAAGCATTGCCTTAACAAAACAATGTCTTCATACAACTATCAGTTTTGTTACCTATCAGTTTATTTCCCAGAACTCATTATGACTATAAATTGTAGTGCAAAGTCAACAATTTTGCTCTTGTTTATGTACAAGTCTAGATAAGCAAATGTCTAAGAAAGTGTCAGTTGCCATTTCTATGGTTGAAAAGCATTAATTTAACAAAATTGGTCATGTAATAGCATAAGTAACTAATTTAGGATCCACAGTTTTCCTCAATGTTTTAACTGATGCTAGTGTTATTTCATTGTGTTGATTCTATTGGAGAATTGAAGAAAATTGAACTACTAAATTAACGTGTAACAGGGAATTTGGATTGACTTTGAACTAAAGGAAAAACTGAAATAATACTTGAGAGGAAACCACATTAGTAATTTGAGTACCTGTTTTTCAATGGACAAATGTGGGTAATAATGGATAACCTAAACATAGGGCTTTGTGTGAATAACATGAGAGAGAAAAAGGAATCTATGTTGTTGGTGGGTTAATAATTATTATTGCTTTAGTACCTCGCATAGGCACTGGAGTCCGTTGGTATGAAGTAATCAAAGGAACAACTAACCAATAGCCAGTTTCAACTAAACAAGAGGATGCTGCAATCTCTGACTGGGCTGCTGAGATAAGAAGTAAAATTATGGCCAAGACCATTGTGTCTTTTTAGCTTATTTCTGGTCAACATGTTTTCTTTAATATGTGCAGCCTGATACAAGGCATGAGTGGCAATCCTAGGGCAGAATTGGTACCACCATATCTATAGCACTTTGCTTTTTGAGGACTGGAAGAGCCTACTGTTTTATCTGTGAGGTCAACATATTGATGGTACTTCTGATCTCTTTGTTTCCCAAATAAGTAGATGAGGATGGAGATTGAACAGAGCTTTTAACAGGGACCTGAGAGTTTATAAGGACCTAGTGCTTTTATCTGAAGACGATAAGGAGCCAGCATATTTTTCTTGGTATCTAGTGGAATTATTTTAAGTAATGAATGTAGAAAAGTCTAGATTTGTCTCTTTCAATATTTGAGCCAAATGAACATTATACATTACGTAGAATCCATCTTGAGGGGACTTCCCACATCTCTCCTCAGCAGAAGTTTTCAGTATAAATCTTCATTATGTCAACTATTATATGCTACATCTATGACAATGTGTTGATGACAAATTTGTTAGATCTCAATAAAATAATAGTTTTTACTCTTTGTGAAAATTCGAAGAGTTGAAGATAATATTAATTTTGTAGCTCCTTATCTTTCAGTCCAACAAGTAGAAGTTAGTATATTACATAAAAATCAATAAGCAACAAAAAGAATCTACTCTAGTTTTGTATTTTCTTTTGAAGAAAACTTAGGGATTCTCAACCATCGTTGACGAAATCGTCCAAATCCATGAATTCTAAGCCGGGAGCGGATCGTCTTCATCTTTCTGCTGAAGTTGCCACATCTTCGTTTCAGGATGTTGTATTGAGATGATCTTTTCAGTTTCCTCGTGCACCTACATACTGCAATTTGGAAGGAAGTTGTTAGTGAGTTATAAACAAACTATGAGGCAACTTTGGTCTTTTTCTTACTTCTTGATCGTATTGCTTTCACGCAATTCTATTTACACAAATTGTTGATGCCTGCCAATACAGTGAGATTCTTTTTATAGTACTTCTGTATATATTCTAATTTGACATGAGAACTGAGATGGCTATCTTAGTTTAGTAAGTTCTCATCAAAGACTTGCTTCCCTCTGGAAGTTTTCTAAGCTTGTTCTTACAGTAAAAAAAAAAAAAAAAAAAAGGCTTGTAGAAAGGGTATGTCTGAAACATGGAAATAGGTTTTTTTCTTTGTTTTGTTAATGATATTGTCAAATATTAAGATATATTAGCTGAAAGCAGACCTTTGTCTTGTTTTGTTTGTTCTTGTTCTTTTGTGTTTGTGTTATGTAGGACCTGCAAGGCAGAAAAAGAGGATCAGGTTCTGTCTAAATAAATTGAAAATTTATGCTGGATCTGTCGTTATGCTGCTAGCAAGTAGACTTAGCACTGTTGTTCATGTGTTTGGTACCTCAACGAAACTTTCCAACCGCTTCCTCATCCTTCTCTGAATAAATCCTTTCGTGGTCTGTAGTGTGATGCCAGATGATGATGTCAAAACAAAGTGATGATTTACAATCATAGATGATTAGGATAAAGAAAGACTGATATAGATATCACCTTCACATGGTATCTAACATAGGCATTAAAATTTAGTAAATTCCAGACTATCTTGTCTAGTCTTTTGCCTTCAACATGGGGTGAAGAGATATCTGTTCATATAAGAAGGATGTTAGGCAAAAAAGTTTTCACATCCTTTTGCTTGATATTCCTTTTGACCTCATATACCGTAAGTTTCAAGTTCAAGAGTTTGGTTGTGTGATAGTGTCAACAGAATATGCCTCACTGACAATTTGAACGAATAGTTTTTGGGTTGAATTTCTGGAAAACTGAAGTTTACCGAAAGAGACAAACCCTCCATTGGTACTCAAATCCTCAAAAGCTTCTCCCCTCATCTCTGCAGGAGGAATGGCTGACCAGGTGCACGGCGGTGCCTTGGCCCATTTATCTGAACTCCCAACATCCATGAGTTCCTATCATAAATAGTAAATAAATAAATTGAAAGCACATTGGCCTAAAGTAAATACTTCAGTCATGCCTTGTCAGCTGCTGACCTGAAAGAAGGATGTTGCAATAATCACATCTGACTTTTCTCTGAAACGCATTGGGAATACTGCTGTGATTCTTTGTGGCTGTGTGTAACATGTGTTATTTAATCAGTAACAGGATGGAGAAGCATTAAAACGAAGAATTTTTTTAGACCACAGATTTGGATATAAGTTGTCTGGGAAACTTGGTTGTTCAATTTTTCCTGCTTATGTGATCTGAATTTCAAAAAATAGAGGATGCCACTTTCCTGAGTAATTTGTTGTATATATCTGGGCTGTATATTGTTTCTTTGAACTATGATTTTCTTAAAATTATGGAAGTTGTTCAAACAATTTATTGAACAGGATATGAATCATATGGTGGATCTCTATGCATAATTTGTTCTGTATATCTTACAGGTCTATTGTAGCTCTGGTTTACAGAGTTAAGGTATCACATGGTAAATTATAGCTCAGTAGTGTGTGAACTATATTATTCAATTTAGGTTTTGAATTTCCTAATTATTTTATTTATTTGAAAGATCTGTTGCTTATTTTTTTTTTATTTGATTAAAATATACATATCATGTAATCTGTTCATTTTGTTTGGCAGGTCATGTCATACTCTAAATTTTTTAGTTCAGTTGTTCTTCTATGGCATTTATCATCAAAAAAAAATTTTAAAAATTTTATCGTAACAAATTAAAAGATATGACTGAGCACCTGTGAATTACCTGCCTGATGACGAAGAAAGGTTCTCTTGGATGGTAGACAAGTTTGATGGGTTTATACACCCCCTGAACTGCATCATGGGAACTGACGTTCTGCAACATTTCTTTCAGCTGTGAACTTAATATTGCTGATTGAACTGTAGAAATTTCTGTGATAACTCTAACATAATCTGGAACAGGAATTATGGATCATTAGTTATCTAGGAAATTCAAGTTTGAATTAGATTATTCCAATGAATAATTTTGCAACATGTGTACGACACTTATTGTATTGTATTTGCAGTTAATATGACGACTACTAACTTACAGAAGTTGTTTCTTTCTAAAGCTAGATTTTATTTTAAGGACTATCCATGTTCTTAAGAGATTCTTATTGTTGTTCATTCTCGTTATTTGAATGTTCTTTTGAACTATTGTATTAATTTTAGCTTGATATTGTTTAGTATGCTGGAGCACTTGGCACTCCATATAACTGTTATATTCCTCTCTTTAGTATCAGGTGCTTATATACTGGAGTTTTCCTTTAGTCATGCTGCTGACTCTTCCTTTTTTTTTTTTTTCTTTTTTGGTGGTTTTTCTACGAACTGCTGTTTAATTATGCTTTCCCGTAGGCTAGTTTTGCACACAAGATTCTCTCTAATAGCTTAATTCTCAGGTTTTTTGTCCTTGTATGTTTGCTATGTCGTTTTCATTTGTTTGTTTACTTCTCTACTTTTTTAAATTCTCCGGAGAAGGCTGGAAAGAAAACTGAAATCATCAGTTTGCCGCTTTGCACGAACATATATGCTGAACAACAACACTAATGCACATAATTTCCATTTTGTAGATTAAATTGTTTGATGATCTCTGATGTACAGGTTATAAGTCTGTTAAAGTAAAGAGTGGCAACCATAATTTGAGTCCAAGAAACTACCTTTTTGACGTGATAGCTGATTAAAGTCCAGCCTCAAGGTAAGCTGGTAACCTTCCTTGGCAGGTTCAACAATCTCCATAACCTCTGGGCATAGCCCTTTTACCATTTCAATGGTATAAGAAGAAAGTCTGTTTGGTAGCACTCCTTGGCAAAGTGGCGGTGTTGATATTGACAAGTAGGCTATCAGCGGATTAGAGGCATGACACTGTATGTTACATGAAAATAATCAATCTTTCTGAGTGTAAACTACCTATCTTAATAACTCCACAAAATTGTACACAACTTCACAAATCACCCCATGTAGAATGATCTCAATTTAGTACACCTTCTCAACTAACATAAATTTCTTTGGGGGCCCTAACCGTGTCTAAAATTCTCGTTGAAGAAGTCTTCATTGTTGGACTACTCGTAAAATCTCTAACTACTGTCATTGCCCTGGTCTTAGATCATGCCACTTTAATGAGTTATATTTAATTCTGCTTGGTTAATTACTAGGTATGAGTAATAAAACTCCGTTTACTGATTGACTATACAGATTATTGAAACTTCAGTACTGCAAGAATTTTTGCAGTTTTATTTACCTGAATATGGTATTCAACAGACCCGAATTCGTACAAGTGATGATCAATCTCCAAGGGCTTCTCAGCACTGTATCAGTCATGAGATCAGAAGGTACTTATTATCAATAAAATTGTGAAAAGTAAACCACTTACAAATTTCCTTTTTTTGTTTTTCCTGAGTTTATTTTGGTTGCCTGCATTTTGGAGTGGGAACAAAGACAAATCTTGACACATTTTATAGGGAATTTGGTGCAACCCCAGTTTTTGACTAAGTTTCCCAGTTAATTAACCAAAGCAATTAATAGGGAATAGGGACTACAAATAGTGATGTTATTTCAAATTCTTCCCACGCACCAATTTTGCAGGATACTGCCATGCTTCCTTGCCTGGAAAACACGTCATCTTGTCGGCCAGAATCATTTTCAAACACAAGTGCTGTCCTAAGGGGCATTCCTGCAGCTTCCTATCTTGTGTAAGATCACTAACTTCAATGACTCCTAATTTTCGACTGAGATTTCAACTGTAATGCCTATAGTTTCTTGAATATGTTGCGGAATATGGGACCAAACATGACTCGGCTAATGCAACAAAATTTATAATGAAAATGATGGGTATGAAAGAATAGAAGAAACCAATTTGGCTGTAATTTTTATCATGGGTTTTTTAGCTGAGTTTTAACTCAATCTTGAATTATATTTGGTGATTCAAGAGGGGAGTTCTAAATTAATAAACACATAGTTTTCTTTGGTAGCATAAAAATTCAGGTGAATAGGTTGCTCTACTATTAAGGTAAACACATCATAATTAGTGAATACCTATTGATAAAGGATAACAGTAAGACCTAAACTTAAAACTTTTTGTCACACAGACTAATCTTATCAATTGGCCCCGATAAAGACAAGCATATAGGCGAACATGAGACCAGCAACCTATTCTTGATAGTACCTTAAATTAGCTTTCTTAAATAAACTTTACTTGCCTGTACAATTTGAGCAGGATTTCCTTGAGAGCTGGTGAAGCTCTATCTATGCATGCCATTCTGAGCAAAATCTTTGTTTTCTCTTTCTCCGTATTGGGTGTCAATTAATACAAGATGTGAGACTTTCTTAAGTAATTTTTTTGGAGGTACAAGCTTTGAGTAAAATGTAAGTTCAATTGTAGCAATCATGTTTGGTGACCTTTGAAGCAAGTCTACATTAACATCCAACTTTCTCTCCACCCAACATTCTATTTCATTTTCCTTATCCCTTTCATTTGACACTTCATGAAACTGAAATATAACTTTGTTACGCCACTCTGATCATTTCTTTTCCTCAATCTCCAGTTTTTCTTGTTTCCTAGTTTCATTTGAAAAATCATTAATTGTTTTGCACAAAATTTAGATATTTTAGTGCTTTGCATGAGACTATTTTATTGTGTAAGATATTACAATTTTGTTACGGACAATTTTCTTTTTTTAGCTACGAGTTTATTAATACAATTTTTAGCTGGGTAATAATAGAAAATTCATATTTGAATATTTACATTTAAAAGAAAAAAAGGAAAGGCATCTACTTGGATGTTTTTATGGACAAGGGTGGAGGGAGGGGACTGATGAAAGCCAAATCCTTTTAAAAAAAAATTGATATTTTTATATTTATGTAAGTAATTTTATATTAATCTTTAAAAAATTCAAAAAAATTATATATAATTTACAAAATTTTTATACTTGATGTTGGTTCCGTTGTTAATTATAGATCGGAATGGCAAAATTTGGAGTCCAGGGCTTGTCCCATGGATTTTGCCCTGACAAAAGACGGATATTGTATAAATTTTTGTTGTGCAAGGCAAGGCACGGTACAACTTTTTAACCCCATAAAAATTTTAAGGATGAGGCAATGTGAAGCTACTTTGCCCAACGGAGCTCCAAAAATATAAATTTATAATTTTATCCTTATGTATATATTATTGTAAATCCTTCTATTAATTTAATTATTAAAAATACATTAAAAATTAGTTATTTCCTTTTTTTTTCCTTCAGATTTTTTTCTTTTAGTTTGAGGTTATTTGAATAAATTATGTGTAATCTTAAATTTATCTTCTAACATTAGGTATGATTTTATATCTATACTGTGATATTCTGTTGAAATCTTTAAATTTAAAGTTTTATTTTTCATAAGTTTTTGAGACTTTATTTTATTTTTTCAGTTTTCTGCGAACATCATAAATCACAGGAATGGATCACCAACTTGTCCAACGTCAAGACGCAGTACTGTGAAATAGGACAAGTAAAGCTTCACCTGTCCCTATCTTATTCCATTGCCATCCCTACTTAAAAAGCACCTCCGTATTTAGGTGCATGAGTGAGATTCAAGAAAAAGAAAAATACATAAATTTTGATTTTATTATTTTAATTTTTATTTAAATGTATATATTTATAATAAAAAAATAATATTGTTATAAATATAAATTTTGATAAATTTTAAATTATTTTAGTTTTATAAATTATAAATGTATTAATTTTATATAAAAAGAAGCAATTTAATCAAAAATATTTATAATAAAATAATGTATTTGTATTAAATGCATGAAACCCCTTATATTTCCAATAAAAATGCTATGTATGTGTTTTACTTTTTTTTTTTTACGATTTATTTTATTTGTAAACTAGAATACACAAAATATCTCTAGATTTATAGGTAAAAATAAATGTATGTAAGTAAAGTGCATATGACAAAAAGTTCAAAAGAGTTAAATGTATTTTTTTTTAAATGTCAAGGAGTTATATACACATGATTTAAAATATAGAAGATTTGACAGATCTTAACCAAATTTAAATTATAATATATATCAAATTATAAGTATTATAATTTAAAATTATATATATAGTTACATTTTACAATAAACCAAAACATAATTTCATATTTTGAAATCATCATATAATTTATTCAATATCATTCATGTTAAATATATTTTTATAATTATATATAACTTAATAATCATCAATTGATTCTTTACAATTTTCATTAGAAATAATGTTTTTTTTCACAATTGTTATAACATACCTGAAATTAAGGTTACCTAATTATTAAAACTTTTCAATTGTTATCCGGAAAGAATAAAAACCTACTCAATTAGTCTTAATAAATCCCATTGATTTTGTGTATTTATTATATATTATTTGAGTTAGTAATTTTTAAAAAATCATAAAAAGATAGAGGGATTAAAAATATATATAATCAAATCTAATTAAAAATAATAAACTCTTGTGACTTGTGGGCAATTTTGAATTTTAATATAATAGTTAAATAAATAGTTAATACGTGCTTCAATATTTTAATGAGATAAAATTTGAAACTCAATGAAAATATTTTACTAGAGAAAATCTAAATATGGTTATTACTAATGAACTGGCAACCTATCTAGTAGGTAATTATAGTTTAACTCCTTTTTTTTTTTGGTAAATACAGTTTTACTCTTTTTAATTATTTCCATTGTTTACCAAAATCAGTGAAAGTGATTGTTTGCATAGATATCTTTGCATTGCTCCCATCATTTGTTGCTTTAATGTTTGTTTCTTGCTAATAATATTATATCTATATTCATTATTTTCATTCTATTATCTATATTTTTAACATTTATAATTAAATTTTACTATAAATTATGCTGCATCTATTATGCCCTGAACAAAATTCACGATCGTTTAGACGTGAATTTTATTTCAAAAGATAATGAGATTTTGAAAAAAGATAAATATAATGTGTATGCAACGAAAAATAATTTTAAATGCAAACCAACTGATTTATATTGTTAGTGTGATTATTTAAAAATTTATTTATTTTTAAATACATATGTTAAATACAACACATTAAATGTTTTAAGAATTTTTTATAAAATCAATAATTTCCTTCCTAAAATTATAAGATACAAGTAAAATAATCTTTGAATTATAAAAATGATCATAATAATTTTTTAAGAATACTCCATTTACATAATTTAATCCCTCAATACATATAATTTCATTTTCCCATTTTTTTTACAGTGCCCAAAGTCCACAATAAAAAGGATTAAATTTGCCATGTGTCATTTTCCTATCTGTTAGGCCACTACAAGTATTTTATGCTATATTTTACTTGGACCAAAGAAACCTCCATGTTAATAAGGGTAACCCTATGCTTGGATGGGAGGGAAGAAAAGAAAAACAGAAAATTTTAAATTTTAAAATTTTTGTTTGATTGGATAGAAAGAAGGAAGAGAATAGAAAAGAGATAGCTAATTTGTGGCTAGCATTATTCCACACATTAAAATTTTAAAATTTTCTTTTCTTCACATTGTCTCTTCTAACTAAATTTGAATTTTTTTTTCTTTCATTTTATTTTTCACTTAACCAAGCGTAGCGTAAAAGTGGGGACAAGCTTTGAACGCGAATTTTTTTGAAAAACAACAATTTTTATGAAGAGTTTATAAAGATATTATAATTTTTTTAAAAAAAATTACAACTTTGTGGAGACTTGATGTATAACAAATATGTAAGAAATTGTAATTACAAAGTTTACAACACAAATATTAAAAACAATAACTTTTTTTCTGCAAATATAAAAAAAAAAGGAAAAAAATTCTTTCAATTTGGTATTGTTTATTTTATCCTCATCAACTTTATAAACTTGAAATTAAAAATTTAAACTATGCTAAACTTTAAAATTAGCACTTATTATCTACTTAATTAACAATTCTATTTAAATACATGATTTCTAATGATCTTTTTAAATAAGTGTCATATCATTAGATCTTGGATCATCATGTTATTTTTTTTTTTACACATAATTGTTATTTAATATAATTAATAAAAATTAATTAGATATATAAATTTTTAATTAAATATATGAAAATAACTTTGAAATTATGTGTGAAAATGACATGATAAATTAATATATAGTAATATTATGATTCTTATTCAATTTTTTTTTAAAAAAAGGTATTTAATTAGATAAAATGGTTAATTAAATAGATTATGATACTAATTTCAAGATTTTGTATACTTTAGAACTTTAATTTTAAGTTTTTAAAATTGATGGAAATAAAATTCAACTATCTCAAAATTAAAAGAGTTTTTTGCATTTTTTCACAAAAAAAAAAAAAAACCTTGCAAAATATGAATGTATGAGTGTGTGTGCGCGCGCAAGTGCGCATCTACGAAAATAAAATCTAAATTTCATATTATAAATTTTTTTTATATTTTTGGATAAGACTATTTTAACTTATTGAATCAAGCTTATGAGTTAAATGATGGAAATATGAATAAAATATTTTATTATATATACATTTATTATTATACATACTACTTTGATACATATGCATCATGTCTACTACTTAGAGAAATGTTATTATAATTTTTTTTTTTTATAAAGAGTGGTAATACATTTTTGTTTGAAAAATTGTTAATACCCATATATACTTTTTTAAGAAAAATTATAAAATTTGAACTTACAAATTGTAAATTCAAATTGAGTTAAAAATAATTGAGACAAATCATGAATTGAGTAAAAAAATAAACGAGTTGAACTTTGAGTTGTGGTCAGCTCAACTAAACTCCACTAACTGTCAACCTTATCCCAAGAGAAAGGAAACAGTGAAATAAGCTTGTGAACAGACATATGGTACAGCAGTGAGGGCAGGAGAGACCACAGAATTTGTTTGCACCAGCTAGTGGCCATGTTCACTGTATTGCGTTTGTGTCCAATGCTTTTGAAGTGTTCTTACATGTGGAAAATGTTTAATTCATTTCTGACTTGAAAATGAAAAGACAGGCCCCCAAATAATTGATATGCAACACAAATGAAATTAGAACCTGATATTTTCCAGTAAATACCACTCTGTATATTCCTCCAAAATCCCCTTTTACAAAATCTAAAATTCAGATTTAATCTCTTTTCTTTGGGGGTTTGAATGAATTATGTTACTGTGTAAATTGTGGGTAGTACAAAGAGGCCTCACTTTGGATGGATAGAAATTAAAAATTTAAGGAACAAAAAGGAATTATGATCTCAAATAAATAGATATGGCATTTCAAAATGTAAATTTTAAATTTATCCAACATATAAAATTTTAGGGTTAATTTAATCTTTTGGTTCTATTGTTTGTTTTAATTTGTGATTTTGTTCTTATTTTTTCTTGTAATTAGGTCTTACAATTTATGTTCTATTTATTTTGTCAAAAGATATGTTTTATAAGAAAATATTATTTATTTTATAAAAGTAAATGATTTTATGTCACTTATACACTTTGTAATTGATAAAAAAATGCATAATGCTATGATAATGGAAAAAAGAACTTCTTCTTGAAAGAAGTAAATGCTATTTTTCGCCACAGTTTTCACATATAATATTAAATAAAACATTTTTTATGATCTTAGATTTTTGTAACTATAATCATTATTATAGAAATACTCTTACATATTGATTATTTCCTTTACTAAAAACATCCTGCCTATTAAATAATATTTAAGTTATTGAATTATTTTATTCAATTAAATAATATTTAAATTCTTAAATTGTTTTATAGTTTTAATAAAATTGAATTATTTAATTAAAAATAAAAAGTTGATTATTAGAAAATTATTTTATTCATAAATAAAATTAGATAAAATAATTTGAGTAAAGCTTGTACAAAAAATTAAATATTTTTTATTACATAAAAATTAATTTTTTTAAAGAAAAGAAGTTAATTTTTTATAATAAAAAAAAACTACTATTCTACTGAAGACATCAACCCTTTTTTTTTTTATAAAAAATTGAACTTTTATTCCCCTCCACTAAAGGCTTCATACCCATTAAATAATATTTAAATTCTTGAATGATTCTGTAATCATAATAAAATCAAATTATTTGATTGAAAATAAAAAAATTAATAATTAAATAATAATTTTATTCAAACAAAATTATTCGAGTGAGGCCTGTAAAAAAATTAAATATTTTTTATTCATAAATAGGTAAAAATTTAAATTTTCTTTTTACAGAAAAAAAGCTATTTTTTTATTAAAAAACAACATCTTTAGTGGTCAACAGAAAAAGAAAAAAAAGAAACTTCTTCTCTCCTCCACTAAATAAGTCGATTTTCTCCTTCACTTAAAAATGTCATTTTCATTAAATAACACTTTAAATTATTAA
>JANHAO010018448.1:0-13593 GCA_026873985.1 Saraca asoca
AGACACTTGCTTGCTGCTAAAGTTAAATGGATAATTTCAAACTCCTTATCACCTAATGAGTATGAAAGGATCTCAAACTGTTCTATTGGTAAGGAAATTTGGGACACACTAGAAATTGCACATGTAGACATTTCACAGGTTAAGGCTTTAAAGGTGTATGTTCTTGTATCACAATATGAAATGTTTAAAATGGAGGAATATGAGTTAATTAAGGATTTAATCTAAAGATTCATTGCAATTACTAACCATTTAATGTTGCTTGATAGAAAGTTTGAAAATATAGATCTTGTTCATAAAATTCTAAGGTCTTTGACTGAAGAGTGCCAACACAAGGTTACAGCAATTAAAGAGTCATTAAAGATGGATATTCCTACAATATAAGAGCTCTTTAGAAACCTAGAAAAGCATGACTCAGAGTTAAGGAGATACAAAAAGAGTGGAGATGACAAGAGGAAAAAGACTTTAACTCTCAAAGCTGCTAAAGTATCAGAATAAGATGAAGAAGAATCTGAAACTGATATATATATATATAATTAACAAAGAAGATATGGCACTCTTGAGTAAAAAACTATAAAGAATTTTAAGAGAGAAGAAGAATAAAGACAAAATAAAATTAGATTTACAAAGAAGGAATCACAATAAAGCTGAGTAAGGAAATTCAGTTAGTATAGTCCCTACTTGCTTTGAATGTAAAAAACCTGGCCATATTAAGCTAGATTGTCTAGCTTACTTGAAGAAGCAATTGGAGAATGAAAGAAAGAAGAAGAAATTGAATTTTACTATTTGGGATGATGAAGAGGCTGATACTACAGTTAATGAAAAAGAATCAGAAGATGATGTCTTGCTATGTCTTATGGCCAGACACAATGATAATCTTAAGGTGTTTAGCAAAAACTCTTTCTTTGCTATTTCTAATAATGATCAATGTAGTGATAAGTTTGACAAAAATTCGAATAAAGATAAAAATGATGAAGATTTAGATGATCTATGTGTTAAATTGTATGATTCTTTAGTAAAAATCGAGAAGCAATTAACCATCTCTAAGAATGAGCAGGAAATTTTATTCATAAGGTTAAATTCTTAGAAAAGGAGAATGCTGAATTAATTGCTTTAACTGGAAAAGAATGTGAACAATACAGTATGTATAAATCTAAGATTGAGACTTTAACAAAGACCCAACAAGGTTTTTTTGATAGCAACAAAAAACTGGAAGATATGTTGTAGAATTAAAAGGTTTCTTACCACAAAACTAGTCTAGGATATAGGCAGCATTATAAGAAATTTAAAAGAAGGAACCCTACTAATATTACTTGTTTCTATTATAATCATAAGGGGCATCACATTAGAAATTGTCTATTTAGAAATGGAACATATTTTCTAAGGCTAAATGAAAGACTTGTATGGTTACCAAAATCAACTGTTAGTAAGAAATTTTTTGTTATGTCTACTAACAATAATGGACCCAAAATTCAGTAGGTACCACCAATGCTAGTATAAACTTCATGTTGCAAGGATGTGAGAGACAAAGCAAAAATTTATGGTTTCTGGACAGTGGATGTTCAAGACATATGACCGGAAACAAGGATAAGTTCATTTGCCTCACACCTATAAATGGAGGTAAGGTGACCTTAGGAGATAATTCTAAAGGGAAAGTTAAAGGAATTGGTAAGATTGGCAAGTCCTCTAACTGCTGCATAAATGATGTTTTGCATGTAGACAGTCTTAAACATAATTTGTTGATTATAAGTTAGTTATGTGATAAAGAGAACCAAGTTATTTTTAATTCAAATAAATGCTTAGTTGTGAATGGCAGTGACAATCAACTTAAACTAGTAGGCCATAGAGTTAGTAATGTTTACTTATTTGATCTTGATTCTGAAATTAAACTGGACTCAGCATGTTTAGTCAATTTTGATGATGATACTTGGATTTGGCTTAGAAAACTAGGACATGTAAACATGGAATTAATTGGAAAATTATCCAAGAAGGATCTCATATCTGGTTTGCCTAAATTAAACTACATCAAAGACAAGGTATGTGGTGCTTGTCAGAAAGGTAAACAAGTGAAATCCTCATTTAAATCTAAAAACACTGTTTCAACTTCAAAAACCCTTGACTTGCTTCATATGGACTTAATTGGTTAGCAAGGATAATCTAGATAAATTTGATCCAAAGTCTGATGAAGGTATTTTTCTTAGTTATTCTTCATCTATCAAGGCTTTTAGGATATATAATAGAAGGACCTTGAAGATAGAAGAGTTTGTGCATGTTGCTTTGATGAATTTGCTTTAAATGATCATAGATCAAGTGCAGAGGAAGATCAGCAAGATTGGTGGACCTCTATCTTAACTTCAGAAAATCAACAAGATGAATCAAAGGTATATGCTACAGAACCAAGACAAGAATAAGAAGTCTCCGTCATTCTGGACATTACACCACCCAGCTCTCCTAAAAAACTTTAGAAATTCATAGGAAACCATCCCAAAAATCTTATCATAGGAGATGCATCTAAACGAATAACACTTAGTAACTTGAAAATTTTTTGCAATCACTCAGCTTTTGTTTCTTTAATTAGGCCTAAAAATATTCAAGAGGCCCTATAAGATGACAATTGGATTTTAGCCATGCAAGAAGAATTAAACCAGTTTACAAGAAACCAAGTTTAGACACTTATGCCAAAATCTGATTATCATAATGTAATAAGGACTCATTGGGTTTTTAGAAATAAATTGTATAAGAATGGAGTGATAATAAGAAACAAAGCTAGACTGGTAGCAAAAGGATATAACTAAGAAGAAGGAATAGATTTTGATGAAACCTTTGCACCAATAGTTAGGCCAAAAGCCATTAGAATGTTGTTGGCATTTGCTTGTACAAGAAATTTTAAACTTTACTAGATGGATGTTAAAAGTACTTTTCTTAATAGATATATTTTAGAAGATATCTATGTACAACAGCCCCTAGGTTTTGAAGACCCCTTAAATCCAAATCATGTTTTTAAGCTTCAAAAAGCCTTATATGGTCTGAAATAGGCACATAGAGCCTGATATGATAGACTTAGTAAATTTTTAATTTAGAAAGGCTTTAAGAAAGGGAATGTTGATACAACACTTTTTATATTAGAGAAAGGTGAAGATATTCTGCTTGTACAAATTTATATAGATGACATTGTATTTGGCTCTACAAATGAGCAATTATGCAAAAATTTCTCAAAGTTAATGCAAAATGAATTTGAGATGTCCATGATAGGGGAGCTGACCTTTTTCCTTGGCTTGCAGATTAAACAATTAGCTAAAGGTATTTTCTTATGTCAAACTAAATATATTCTTGAACTGCTAAAGAAATTTCAGTTTGATAAATATAAACCCATAAGCACATCTATGAGTCCATCTTTAAAATTAGATCATGATTTGAATGGCAAGAGTGTAGATCCTACTCTATTTAGAGGGACAATAGGTAATCTATTACATGTGACTACTAGTGGGCTTGATATTATGCTAAATGCTTGTATCTGTGCAAAATATCAAACTAACCTAAAGGAGTCACACCTATCTGCAATTAAAAGGATTTTCAAATACCTAGTAGGAACCAAACATTTAGGTCTTTGGTATCCTAAGACTGATAGTTGTAGTCTATTAGGATATTTTGATGCAGATTATGCAAGGAGTAAAACAGATAGGAAGAGCACTAGTGGACCTTGTCAATTCATTGGATATTCATTAGTTTTATAGTCATGTAAAAAGCAAAACGATGTTGCTTTATCTATTGCTAAGGCAGAGTACATAGCAGCTAGAAGTTGTTGTGCCCAAATTCTCTAGACGAAACAACAACTTTTAGATTATAGACTAAAATTTGAGAAAATTCCAATACTTTGTGACAATACAAGTGCCATAAATATTACCAAAAACCCTATAATGCACACTAAGACTAAGCACATTCAAATCAGACACCATTTCTTAAGAGATCGTGTTCAAAAGGGAGACATTTCAATTAATTTTGTTCAAACAGATTTTCAATTAGCTAACATTTTTACAAAGCCTTTAGATAAAAAGAGATTTGTATTTATTAGAAAAGAAATTGGATTGATAAACCCTAAAGAAAATGATCTTCATTAGTGAATTTCACAATGTTTACTATATGGTTTTCAATTCTTATTGTTCTTGATATTTTAAATTTGTTATGTTTGATCTTTAAATGCAAATCTAACTAGGCATAATGAGTTTCTTAAGTTTGTGTTGCAGGTATATGTTTTAAGGACTTGAGGTAAAAGAATTGACAGTAAATTCTAGATAATTTCTATATAAAAACTGATTTCTAGATCCTAAATCAAATCCATAATTGATTCACAATTTTTTCCAAGATTTATTTGAGTTTCTGGACCTTGAATTGAATTTAGAATCGATTCATAACTTTTCCAGGATTTATTTGAGTATTTGAATCAATTCATGAATTGATTTATAACTAAAAAATTTGCATTCCAAATCGATTCTAGAACCAATTCAGAGGAATTCTCAATGTTTCTATTTGATTTGAAATCCTAGAAAATCTAAGTCTGCCTACATGAATTGATTCCCTAATCGATTCGAAACACAATTTAGTCAATTTTATTTTTGATCTAGTAAATAATTTAGGGGAAGCTATGAATTTTTATATTTCTTTAACTCTAATTTTATTTTTTGACATTGTACATTTTATTTATATGCTTGGTATAGTTTGTTTCTTTTTGATGTAACAAAAGGGGGAGAAAAAGCTAAAGCTTCATTTAGATGATATCCTCCTTTTAAACTTTTCTTAACTTTGAACCTCATCTAAAATTATTTGTCACCATAAAAAAGAGGGAGATTGTTAGCCTAAGTTACCCTAACTACATATTTTCCTTAGTTTTGATGTTAAAAAATAATTTTAATATGCATTACTATCTAATAATACATTTCAGTGTTCTAATTTGATTTATAGGTTCAAAGCATGTGATTTAAGTGATCTGAAATTAGATTTAGGAATTATTTTAATTTTATTGGATCTTTTGTATATGTATTCAAATAAGATTTGATTAAAATTTTTTTTAACTAATACAGTGAGATATAAACAAACCACTTGAAGATATTTTTCAAACAAAGTTTTTAAAGATCTTTTCACAAATACATATTTTATAAAATTATTTTACACCTTGTGAATCGATTCAAGAATTAATTTTGTGAAAAACTTGTGAAAAATCATACTAGAATTGATTCATCAATCAATTCATGAAGAAAAGTTTTGAAAAATTCTTTTTACTGAAGGTTAGGAATTTGGCCTGAATCGATTCAATAATTGACTCAAGACCTGATTACAAAAGGTTATGATTCAATCACCAAACCGATTCATTAGTTATAACCACTCTAAATCAATTCACGAATCGATTCACTAACTGAAAGTTAGTTATTCTGTTATAGTCGATTATAACAGTTATAAAAACCAATCTACCTTTAGTTTTTTCAACAGCTTTTATATTCTTCTCTCTTCTTCAAGTGAGAAAATCTCTGAGTAAAAGTGTTGAACTAGATTTCTCTCTATCTCACAAGATTTCTAAATCCAATCAAGAAATTTTGAATCAAAGCTCTACTAAATTCATCTTAGCTATTTAAGATTTGATCTCAAACTTGTGATATTGTATTTCTTACTTTACCTAATCTTTTGTACCTTTATTTTTCTGTTGAGATTTCTAGGTTAATAGGAATATTGTCCAGGTTAGCAAGAACCTATTTTAATTCTTATGGTTTTTCTTAGGTTAGCAAGAGCCTGGTGTAATTCTCATGTTTTTGAACTGGCATATTAAGAGCCTGCTTTAATCCTGATAGTTTTGATAATAAAATGGCCTTCTAGTTAAGGAATGATCTAGCGGAGTAGACTTGAGTTGTGATTTCAATTCAAGTTGAACCACTTTAAAAATATGTATATTTAATCTTTATCATTCTGCTCCTACATTTACAATCTTGCTACACAATTTATTTTGATGCACAATTATTAATTCTACTATCTGCATATTCATTGATTAATTTTTTCTGCTGTATCTCCTAATATAAGGCAATAAATCACATTCTTGTTACATACAAAAGAATAATTCAGAAAGAAATAAGGTGTATACAAATTCTCCTAAAGGAATAAGGGTAAGATATGTGATTTTATATCTTTATCTGGGGCCCTCAATCACCAGTCTTATCTCTCCAAATTTTACCTTATTTCCACACTATATAATAGAACACACAGATCTAGGATCTAGTTTATATTCACCGTCTAATCACATAAATCGCATCTCATCATTATCAATCATTATCCTATGTCTCAAGGGGAATTCTTAAGCTTTCAAACTGTATCATTTCTCATAACAACCATAACACAAAGATCACATTATCATGCTAATCATTAAGATTATTGCCATAGTATCAAAATGTAAACAATCAGTAGATATCCTATCTTCGGTAGATATCCTATCTTTCCAAGGATTCAAGCAATAAGAAATTTGAAGATGAAGAATCTTAACAATCAACTCATCATAGCATCTTTGTTCAACAATAATCATCACAATACTACATAGGCTCTATTGTTATTAATATACTATAAGTTGTTCTCATCATACATCATAGTCTTTGTAGAATCACCTATTTATTCTATGTTAATAACATAAGCAAGGTGATCCCACCTTATCACTTTTTATTTGTTTTGTCAAGTTTCAAGATTATTAGTTGACAAACAGGAGATAAAGTCCTCAATTGAGTCTTCAAGAATTGTAAAAAAGCATTATAATTTATAGCTTTATTGGACTTATCCATATTATTCCTTAGTTTTATAGATAATATTCAAGAATATAATTTCTTTATACGAAACTAAGAAATGACTTTCATTATGTTATAGTTTATTCAATTAGAACTCATCGAACAAAACAATCACTAGCTTAAAACATACCATTTGCATTAGCACAACAAAGAAATTCAAGTGGCTAATAAACGATTGAGTTCATAACCCCAACCATACAATCAACATAACTTAATAAAGAAATTTCAGGCATCAACTTGTAACATTGAAAAATATCCTAATACATTTTTTTAGTGCTCATGATTTGAATCACCCTTTTTTTTTAATAATTTTGCGATCATCATCACGAGAACATGGTAGTATTCGTGCCTTGGGATTTGAATCAAGATTTGAACTAATTTTTGTACGATTTGAATCGACTTTTCCTAACCCTATTTTCAATTCTAATCGCAATTTGATTCGTGTATGGTTCTGGACTTCCTAAAGGTTTGCAACTTCAGGCAAGTAAAGTTGCCTTTTGAACTAAATAGGCTTGAATTGAATTAAAGTCTTCATATTTAACTCTCACGATTCGAATTCGATTCTACTCAAATTAAAGTTTCTAGGCTCATAGTCCTGATTGCATGTCTAGTTTTATACAACTTTATAATGCAAACACACGTTCCTACAAGGACAACTCTCATTGTCTTAACCAAGCTTCAAAAGCTATTTCAACCAACATTTAATCATAAAGAAACCAAGCATCAAACCAAGCTTTTCCAATTATAAAACTATATTTATATTAACAACTCCAATCAAATCCAATTTATGACATAAGGCCACATAATACTCATTTTCCTTAACAAAAACAACAATTCAATAATTCACAGTCAATTAGTTATTTTATAATTCACAAAAGAGATAAGAATTACTCACCTAAGTGGCTTGAAACAAAGAGATCAAAATGATCCAACAAAGTTCTTCAATGCTCTTTATGAACAAGAAAGAGATGCATGTTAGATTCTTGGATTTCAAGAGTTTTCTTTCATCAAATAGTCAAATACCATTAAATTATGATTTCATTCCAAAGAAACAAGCTAGAAATAAAAGATTTAAGTCCCAAAAATACTAGAAATTCATATGAGTTCATGAGATAAATAGTGAAAATATTAAAAAAATTTATAATTCAAATTATACTTAATGAATCAATAAGATTTTGGTACTGATTTAAAGAAGAAAATGAGAGGAATTGGCAGCAGAAATATGAAAAATTATCGTGAAAGAATGAGGTGCTTACTTGAAAAGAGATGGTGTAGAAAGAAAGCTTACTTCCCAAGATCAACTTGGAAAATGTTACATGAAATGCAACTGGAGGTAGAGTAAAGAAGAAAAGGAAATCAACTTGTGAAGGGCAAAATGGGAAAATACAAGTCAACTTTTGCTTTTGACTTTTTCCTTGACAAGCTTTCTAACTTTTCCTTTAATGACTTTATCAATTCCTTCAACTTCGAGTCTAAATTTAACATACTCACCGATCGCTAATGGTTATGAAAATTAAACACAATTCAATTAAATTAGTTACCTTCATAATAACTATAATTTTGCATTTGATGGATACTTATAGCCCTAGTTTCGATTTCACCGAAGTTTTCCAAAAATTAAATCCTGAAAATACAAATTTTATTCTATAAGCAGTTGAAATGAAAATTTCAATTTTTTTGAAGATACGTGAAATTCATATAATTTATTTCTACCATATCTAAATACTTTGTATATCCGAATTTATAGTTTCAAAATTCTCAAAATTTTCAATTCACCTTTTTGGATTTTTTAAAAAGCCATTTTATTATCAAAATTAATTTTTTTGACAATTTAAGGGATTACAAAGTGCATTGCTATGAACTTAGCTTAAAGTGGCTTATAAGTGAAATGCTAACAAGTTTGGACTTGCTCACATTAAACATCTCTAATACTTTCTCAATGTATCTCTCATGAGATAACCAAAGTTTACCATTTTTCTTGTCTTAAGAAATTCTCATACCAAAAATTTGTTTTGGTTATTCTAAGTCCTTCATGGTAGAAGATTTGCTCAAATCTCTTTTCAAGTTATTAATTTTAGTGATATCATGACCAAAAATCAAGATGTCATCCACATATAACAAGAGAATAATAAAATCATCATAAAAGAATTTCTTGACGAACACACAATGATCAAAAGTAGTTTTGCCATAACCCTAATCCATCATGAATGAATCAAATTTCTTATACCACTACCTTGGTATTTGCTTAAGTTTACACAAGCTCTTTTTCAACTTGCATACCAAATAATCTTTGCCTTTGACTTTAAAACCTTCTAATTGTTCCATATAAATTTCCTCTTCCAAGTCACCATGAAGGAATGCGATCTTCATATCAAGCTCCTCAACTTCTAAATTTAAACTAATTGCTAACCCAAGCAAAACTTTTATAGAGGACATTTTAACCATTAGTGAGAACATTTCTTCAAAGTCAATCCCCTTCTTCTAACTGAAGCCTTTCACAACTAACCTTACCTTGTACCTTGGCTGTGAGATACTCTCATATGACTTTATCTTAAACACCCACTTATTTTTGAGTGCTCTTTTACCCTTAGGCAACTTTATTAGTTCATATGTCTTATTCTTATGCAAGGAATTTAATTCATTTTGTATAGCGTGTAACCGATTTTCTCTATGCCCGTCAGACATAGCTTCTTCACAGCTCTTTCACCCATTAATGAGCATCACATATTCGTTAAGTAGATATCTATAGGAAGAACAATGCTTTCTAGTATACCTTCTCAATTAAAGCTTAAGAGGTTGTTTAGGTAAAATTGGATCAATATGTACCTTAGGCTGAGGTGTAGTACTATCAACTTTTGCATCTCCCTCATGATAATCAATAACCATGGTAGGAGGTCCAAGACTCAAATCCATATAACCATTGTCTACTAGCTTTGGCTTCTTAGTGTTGTCAAGATCTTTAGTAGTTTGGTCTTTAAAGAATACAACATCTTAACTTTTGATAGCTTTCTTATCTACTGGATACCACAATTTGTAGCTAAATTCATCCCGACCACAACCTAAAAAAACACATTGTTTAGTCTTGCCATCAAGTTTGGATCTTTCATCTCTTAGAATGTGCACAAATTCTCTATAACCAAACACTCTCAAATGATTGTATGAGACTTTTTTGTTAAGCTTACACCTTTTCTGGAACATCATAATCAAAGGGAGCTAAAGGAGAAAGGTTAATCAAATTTACTACAATTCTCATTGTTTTACATTAAAAGGCTTTAGACAACTTAACATGAGAGAGTATAAATCTAAATATTTCATAAATTATCTAGTCCATCCTTTCCGCAACCCCATTTTGTTGAATTATCTTCGAAATAGTCTTCTCAAGCTTGATGTCATGATCTTTGCAATATTTCTCAAATAGACCAATTTACTCACCACCATTATCTACTCTGTTGATGGTCGATTTTGATAATCAGTCAACGGGGGGTTCAAGGAACCAGACTACGGGTTTACTACTTGATGTGTGATAACTTGAAGAGAGATTCAAGGGGAGAGAGGAGAAAATAAGAAGGAATTTTATCATGGTTCGGCCAAAGTCTGTTCGACCCCTACGTCTATAGTCAGTGTGATTCTCTTTTCTCAATATTTTTGATTACACTAGTGAATACAAGAGAAAATCTTAGCAGAGCTTCTGCATCACTCTCTTCATTTTCTATTTTTTTGGGTCCACTTCTTTTGTGACTATTTCGTCCCATTTATATATATGGGAGGGTTACAAATTATAATTTATTTATATAGGACTATGATTACATCTGTACTAAGCATTAAATGCTAGACAACAAGTAATAAATACTAGGCAAATTATTGTTAGGCTTTTAGGGGCTACTTTGTGGGTTGATAGAGCACCTAGGCCGTGTTTGTCAGATGCTTGACTATTTCCCTTGGCATAGAGAAGAGCTCGCCATCGACCTCGCTGGCTGGGGCTAGTGATCGCGCATCCTATGATCTGTCGTAAGGTCTCCAGTGACTTTGCCTTAGCTTGGGCCATGCCTTTCTACCCCCCGACTCTTAGCTTTCTGGGCCTCCACTGGCCTTCTTGGCCTGATCCGGAGAATCCCCATAACATCAGCCCCTAACTCATAGCTTACCTTGTAAGCTGGGAGTTACTAATGCACTTTCAAGAAAAGGAACCCTCCTCTACAACTCAACTCTCCCAATGGTTGCTAGCGCATCTCATGTAAGGATCATGGGTGATTAACGTCATGAATTACCTGGTCTCCAAGTCGTGCTTGGGTTTCAGCAACTTTGTAAATATTCATGTCCGCTCTAGGCATAATCAAGAGAAGAGTTCCTCGATGCGATTGAACTGGTTTAGGATTTCAGAGTTGCCCGCTGTCTCATTAAGGCAGTCAAATGTGCTTGATCTGAGGGTGAGTTGAGCTATGAAAGCTTAGTGCTTATGTACCAGGTGTGCCCCAGCTGGTAAGAAGTAAGCTCTGAAGGCTTAGTGCTTATACACCAGGTGTGCCCTAGCTGATAAGAAGCGAGCTCTGGAGGCTTAGTGCATATGCACTTGGTGTGCTTGAGCTGATAAGAAGCGAGCTCTGGAGGCTTAGTGCTTACGCACTAGGTGTGCCTGAACTGCTTGGATTAGAGCTCTGGAGGCTTAGTGCATATGCACCAGGTGTGCCTGAGCTGATAAGAAGTGAGCTCTGGAGGCTTCGAGCGTATGCACCAGGTGTGCCCGAGTTACTTGGATGAGAGCTCTAGAAGCTTAGCGTGTATGCACCAGTTGTGCTTGAGTTGATAAGAAGCGAGCTCTGGAGGCTTAGTGCATATGCACCAGGTGTGCTCGAGCTGCTTAGATGGGAGACAAAGCATCTTTACCCAGCTTGAGGTCATACAACGACCGTGGGCAACGAATTACTTAAAGGCCAGATATGTAGTTCACTTCTTCGCTTTCTGCCAAAAATTTGAAGCGTTGGTTCTACGTGTGTCTCTTCGATTCTGTGGTCGATGCAATAATTATCATGCTCAGTTAGCAAGCTTCAGCTTTAAATGCTGATGTGCGCTGGTCTATTGGATCATGGGCCATTTGAAGGGTTTCTTTATCTGACGGTTTGATTCATTCAATTTTAAGCCGGGTAAATCCACCCTCGTCTTTTCTTGTCTGTCAAAACACTTCACCTTTACTTCATCTTTTCTTCTCACCTAGGGACTGTATGCCATTCTTGTCTGATGGATCTTGCCTTGTCTTGTTGGTTTTGCTAGATCGATTTTTAGGTTACTACTCCTCTATCTTTAGTCAAGTTTTCGAACCTTTCTCCAACTCGTCAAGGTGAGTTACTATTTTTGTACCATCATTTTTCATTTTGATTCTAGAGTCTTTACAGATGCTCTTGGTGCTGATGGCGAACAGTGATACAAGTGAGTCATTACTTGTCCTGCCGGTGGTGGCTAGGGTTTTAGGTGGTGTCAGTGGAGTTTCTCGGGTTTCTAGGTCATTGTGGCCTATCTTTTTTAGGATCTTGTCTTGCATTTTAGGTGGTCCATGGTAGTAACCACATCCTTCTTAGGTTGAGTGGTTTCTGGATTTATAGCCTTTCTTGTCCAGGGCCTAATTTTCTTTTTCTTTTCTTCTTCTTCTTTGTAAATGTCTCAGCCCTCTAAATGTCGCCACCACCTAATAGTCAGTGAGGATACTAAGTCCGAGGGGAGTGAGGAAGCACTTCGCACAGGGGATGCGACCTCGCAAAGCGATGAGGTCACTAGCGGGTTCGTAGCTCGCGCTGGGTCAGCGGGGTCCGGAACCGCTTCTTCCTTCAAGCATTTTTCCTCTAGCATTAGACCCAAAGAAATGGGGGGATCACGGAGGTGTATTTCTTCCTGAAGGGTTGTCGTGTGATGATGCTGTCTCACGAGGATCATGTTGCACATCCTCCACTGAGGTTCATGGCCATCAGTGTTCATCACCTTAATGTAGGTTTTCGGTTCCCAGTCCCACCGTTTATAATTGATTTTCTAAATGAACTGGGACTCACGCCAGTTCTGTTGGCCCCCAATGCATATTCTTCTTTGATCTCTCTTGTGTTAATTCATCTCCAAAATGGTCTCCGTCCCCTTAGCACGAAGGCTCTATGCTTTCTTTACCACATTAAGGGCTTTGGGCTGCAAGAAGGTTACTACTACTTGTCACCTCGCTCTTCGAGATATAAGAAGGCACTACCCTATGGGGATGCTCGAGGGAAGTCCAACACAGGTCCTTATAAAACCCGTTGGTTCTATATGTCTTGCCCATCGTTATGTTGTCTTTGGAATTTTTCATTCGCGGTCAATCCGAGTGAGCGAGTCGGAAGGGAAACTAATCATTTTATTTTGTTCATTTTTCATTCATCATTTTTTTATCTAACATTTCGACATTTTTTCTACAGATAGAATTCGAAAGGAGAGGCCAAAGCTAAGCGCTGAGAAAGTCGAGGTGCTAGATCAAATTTCAGTCTCCGATGATCCCCGAATAGTTGAAAGTTCAACAAGGACCTTTTAAGAGCTTACGGGCTTTCTCCTGCTCTCAGTTCCGAGCCCACTGATAGCTCGTGTGATATTGAAGTTTGTGGCTCGAGAAAGGTTCCTCCAACGGATTTTGGTGAGGGAGCAGATATGAATCAGATTAATCTGGTTGAGCCTCCTTCAAGGCCTAATCAAAAACTTGTTGAGTGTGTAAGTTTTAAAATGAAATTATCACTCAAAATTACGCAAGTGCACGTAGTCAATTGTGTAATATAGA